>JAQFYB010004434.1:0-16301 GCA_034694085.1 Pogonognathellus longicornis
CATCGTATCGATAGATCATCGTATCGATAGATCATCGAACCGATAAACGCTTATCGATACATCGATAATCAGCATTAGGTCATTATGACTAAATATTTAGTTTGTCTCTTGCAAACTTTCACATACAGTCCATTGTAGATTTCCCACAAACCATTACAATAATGTGTTCGACTCAGCTATGAGTTTAAAAATCAACCATGCCATAATTGCAAAATGGCTAATTTTCACTACGTACAGGTAGAAAATTTTGTATCTATAGATATATTAGAAATGTAGGACTTTTCACTGATATTGGATGCCTCCTTCTCTACCATAATAATAGTATGACTAGGACAATGCAGCCATAATGAAAATCACAGAATCACCTGTCTGTCTGTTTCACAGTTTGCAGCATTACTAATAAAAACCACTGTTATGTATTAGGTCATTATGATTATGAACACGTATATATTAAATATTAATTATCTTAAGAAGTGCTAAATGAAGATTTGCTAAAGTATTGCATTTTTCATTTAAAAGTAGCTACTATAATATAAAAGATACTGAGGTAATAGTCCTTGCTTATTTCAGATACAATACTACGACCAAACAGGCTCCGTCCCCCAGAGCCTGTGCTTCCCTGGACACAAGTGGTGAAGGACAACCCGAGGGAAATCACCAAGGAGATCCCACCGTGATAAAGCGACAAGGATCGTCAACTGACGGGGAAGCCATTAAGATAGTCATCGATGATGTGGACTCAACCTCGGCAGCAATAGACAATAATAAAGCACAATCAAATGACGTATCTGAGCTCAGAACGAGACTAGTTCGCCTCCGTCGAGATCCTCAAGACCGGGGATATCAGAGTATGATTTTTAAGTCTTCCTCATAAAAACATAAAGCAGCTACCTATGTATGTTCCTCCATTCCTTCTTCACACTAGCAATTTGAAATTGAAACAATAACGGGGTAATAACATCTACAGGGTACTTCGGTTATCCCGCTGGAGAATGTGTGCTTTCACTTACTTTCACTGTCTGAGGTATACATTATTCTCATTGCTCTGCAGGGTGTTTCTTTTTACAATGAAAAACTAGTTTTAAGGTTACTTTGAAAGGGCTTGCAACATTCTTGCCATCTTTTTGTTATCTCGTTTTGATTTTGAGTTGAGTAATGATGAAATGTTGCTGCACCTCAAGTACCCTTTTAAAAACTACATGTATGTAAGGTTAATGTTGGTGATAACAGTGATAAGTAATTTGGCAGGGAACTTAACACCGAAAGCAGATCTGTGGAATTCAAAATGAACACCATGTAGAACACTTGTAAAAGCAAGTAAAAGCACACTTACACTAATCATCCTGTATCATAAATGAGATACCCTTTGATATTTACTATTTACATGCCACAGCCATGAAACATTAAGTTGAGTGCATGGTCTACATTGAGTGTCAGAGAATGCCGATTAATGTGTTGGGTATGGTATATTGAACATGAACACAATCAACATTCAAACCAAACCAGTTTTAACAGTTAGTAGAATTCGCCAATGTGTGGGATGATAAAATACAGCACGATGTTTTGTTGTGGTGGGTAATCAAACAGGTAAACACATCAGTGTAAAATACATAGAAAGTTCGATGGGTTCAATATTTATACTGTAGTGGAATCCTAGACTAATGCTGCGCTCTTGTTTATTGTGGTAGTGGGGAAATAAAATGAGCCCAAGTAAAAGCTTGCACAATTGTATAGTTAACATTGTGCATTTATGGCTTTCTTTATTGCCTTTTTTATTTGAAATACCTAATCTCAAATAAACTGTTTCTGAGGATAGAGTTTTGTATTGTTTACGAGTTTCGTGACGAGAAAATGGAAGGTTGCAATTATGTTGGCTACATTTTACGAATCTAACGACAAACACCATAAACAAAAATCGATGATTGTTCTTTTGTTTAAATAAAATGATTTTTGCAGCAAGAGGATTCGGGCTTCGTGTAGTCGGAGGATGCAGCACACCAGGAAATCCATGTAAATTGCGAGCGCGGGTCGCTCGTGTTACGACTAGCAGTGGAGCCGATTTCGCACAAATCCGACGCGGTGATATTATTCTCACTTGGAATGGCATTAAACTTACTAATTTGACTTTCGAGGAGGTTTGTAAAGTGATGGATGGCTCTGGAGATTCGATCGAACTTAATGTCGCCTCTTTTGATAAGTAAGCAAGAATTAACTTTTGTTCCGTTATCCCGTACGGTTATTCAGTCATTTTGTTAGAAAACTTTCTGTCTGTGTAACTTTCTGTGCAAGGAAAGTAGGTAGACACAGTGACACGTATAGGCCACAATGACTGAAACGAAGTATGTGCGTGTACTACTAATTTGATACCTACTATACTACCCAGGATACTTAAAACTACCCTACTAGTACCTTCCTACATATTATTATATATCTCTCCCAGTATCAGATCAGCACCTATAGCTATGTGTAACAATAAAATTCAAAGTTTATGTCGACTGAAAATCATTATTACTCTCGTAGCCTGCGTTTCTCGTCGCTGGAAGTTGATTGAGATTTTAACAATTACTAATTTGTACCTAGAATTTGCTGCATTCATGTAATTTCCTATGAATGAATTGTATTATCGATATTCATATTCTTACAACTTTCACAGTAAGGTTTAAAACAAAGTCGAGAAGCTACTTACGAATATATATATGATTGATTATATCAAATGATTCATTCCAAGACTTGAAAGATTATAACTTTGGTAGTTAATTTTAGACTTTACGATTCGTTGTCTTGTCGAAATCTATAAATAGAGATTTTTGTAGGTTGCTTTTTAGTTAGACTCATACTATTATAATAAATTGTGTTTTGTAGCTCTGTTTTGCACAATAAATGTAACTAGTTAGTATGTAGGTTTGAAGCTTATTTGTGTATTTAGAAATTACATAATAAATTACAATCATACATGCGTTAAAAGCTACAACGGTCGTTAGTCCTACTTTTTGTGCTGACATATTATGAGAAAGCACAGCATATTCAAGTTTAACAAGTTTGATCCGATTGAAATACACCGTTGACTTGATCTGAAATAGATGAGTAGCTTGTAGAATCCGAGTTTATAGCACCATAATAATTTTATTACTTAAGTCAGCTTATGGAGACAAAGAATGTGTAGGCATTTTATGCAGTTACTCTGGGAAGAGCAACCTATGTCATAAAAGCCATGCCAGAACACAAAATTGAACGCAAAGTTAATAGTTGTAGTTTTCCCCTCACTTTCACTAGTACGCACGTACACTTGTATATGTGAATGTAGCATGTATCTACTTTGTGATGTATATGAGTTTATCTTAAAATTGGTTGTAGTATTAAATTATGACACGCCCGTCGTGTGGTGGTGAATCGCGATCAGTATCTACAGACATGGTTTGATGGCAGATTCGAACGATGCACCGGTAGTGGGTAAATTATCCGAAGCTTAAATGAAATTACCCTATTTGTTTTACGCTCATAAATTTTTGTCCTTTAAGGATTTCATCATTTCAGATTTCTAAAGATAGCATATCATATTTATGGGGGTTGAATGTTAGTACATAGAAGAATGGGTTGCTTTGCATGTTTTGTTGGAAGTATGGGTTGGATGGAAGATGTTTATAAATTGTCGTTTCAAGGCTAAATTATTTTTACGGAGTATTGAGATCGTAGATGGTAAATCGGACGTTCCACGACCACGTCATACTTTCTTCAGGGCACAAATGCATGGAAGCCAAATTTTTTATAAATTATAGAAGATCTTTCAAGCTACATTATATTTATATTCTTACATTCAACATTGCATTTAAAACGCTATTAGTTGGTTATATGTAAATTAAATTAAAAATATATTTATAGGTAAGCACTAAGCAGTGGTATAGTAGGTACTTATGTACCTGTAGGTAATCTTAGGTAATAAGTGTACTTCGATTTACGAGGCACGATAATAATGATGGTATAGAGTATTATATATAAATAAAATGAGGTTAATTTTCTAAAAATAGATTAAACTAAACATAAGCGGATGTACTCTTAGGAGCGGCTTACGTAGCTAGAAAATATCTGGAGTATTAAATGACCAACTTTGAGTGGACCAAAAAACTGGAATGCAGATTTTGTTAGCATTGTGAAGGATTCATGGGGGTTGTCTAGTATGTTGCTGCGTTCGTACAGCAGCAGCACAGTAAAATGATGTAAAAGAGTAATGTGTTCATGCATTTATAAGGAAAACTCGTCAATACTGATAGAAACAAGATAGCATACTCATAATCAATGTGAGTATTAAAGTAGTGCTATTATAGCATGGGGGTGGACCTACTTTTCTGTAAGGATTCTCCATTTCAACTTATCCTGAATGTGACATCTTGTTTATTTTAGTATCAAAGCAGAGAGTGTTCATGGCATTGTAGGCGTTTATACAGTGAGCCAATAGCCGTATTCATGGGGTGGGCAAAGGGGAGCAATTGCCTCCCCCGAAATTCCAAAAAGAGGAAAATAACCTCTTTTTGGGCATTTTGCCCTCCCCGAAATAAATATATATTGCTCTATCCGAAATCGATATCTGGATACGGCCGTGAGTGAGCCTATAATATGGGATTATGTCAAGACTACCAGTATAACGTATAATATAACGTATTCAAGAGTATATAACTTGAAAAGCTTTTTCAAAACGTACAGAAATTAATACACGAGAACTGAATAACAGACAAAATAATATGCGATTATTAGAAAGAAAGTGGACCTAGCTAATACTATGTATACTAAACACTTTCTTTGTTTTTATAGCATCTTAGTTTAAAAATAATATTTTTCTAACTAACTACTTATATAGTATCATTAAAGCTGTCATTGTTTTTATGTGTATACAAACATTTCTAAGGTACAGTGCATTGCTATGAATAAGAACATGGCGAATTTCACATTTACATGTTCTTTAAGCCTGGTTAGGAAAGGTCGGTATCCTTTGAGTCGAGTTTCAGTATCAGGAATCAAAACGAACTTAATACCTACCTAATTTGATCCAAAGAAAAATTCTATGGAAATATTATAACGAGCTCTAATTTATCCTTTTGTAGTCGTAGAAATTTTAGGCTGCCTTGTTTCCAAATTATTAGCTCTGCCGTGAGCAGAGCTTATGCTTTTCGGGAAGTTGCATTAGTCTGTTTAATTTTTTGTTTGAATTTTTTCTAAGCTTTCCATATAATTTTCCCCATTTTTTTCTACATAAAACCATTTTATAGAAACATGAGTATGAAAGTGGAGATATGAAGATAACCCCATAAGGAGTATCAAAGCAGCTAACCAGGGAATTGGAAATTGAATGCACATTATAAAAGTGTTTACCAATTATGATGCTTTGGAGAGATTTTATCTGTAAATTCGGATAAAAATAATGGAAACTATCTGCTGTGCTGTATATATTATAAATTAATTATACACGACTGATACTATAATAACTGACTGAGAGAAAGCTTCTCTTAACTATGTATACTCTTTATGCCAGATATTGTAGAGTCGTAAGAAAGAGAAGAATTTATAGATTGAAACTACTGTCACAAACACTATGGGATTGTATAAAGACGACATGATTCCACAATACATCTGTAAATAAATATTCAAACACTTTATGGAGCATTATAAAGATGATTATGCAAAATCTTGCTACATTCATTCGGTTAACTTGCTGATAGGCGTATTAAGAATGATATTTTCATCTACCTGCCCTAACCTAGTGCAGTTGTGGACGATTTGATTGTTTAAATTGTTGATTGTGTAACAAATTGCTTTTGAATTGAAGATTTGTGAATATCAATTTTAGTGATATGATGACCGTTGCCACTGTACCTGAAGACGAGCCAGCTCAAGAATGGGAAGAATGTAATGACTCAGAAGGTTTGGGAATTAATTCAGGTAAGTGGTAGTGATATTTTTACACTCTTTTGTTTTCAATTCCTTCGCAATCCAAGTTTTATATAGGTAGTTAAGCAATATTGCTTTAAAGATAAGCTACTAGTATAAATGATTTGAGATCCGTGAATGTTAATAGCATTTTAGCTTGATCGCATACGTTAAACCAAAATCAAAAAGTGTTCACCCAGAGTAAAAGATTGACTTTGTTCCATTACAGGAGGTGGAGACGGATATCCATCATCACCTTCCAGAAGACAGCTACCACGTCTTCCCGTTAGTTTGCATTACAACTTATGTCATTTTGAGAGCAGTTACTATATTCATTTCATGCCTATTGCCATAAAATAAGTGAACGCACATTACTTCTGAGCAAACTGTTTGGATGATAACTTGATAAAAGCAATAACTCAATTAACATAATCGACGGAGTGCTTACTTACATCAAAGTAAGCAGGAAACTGACAAACAGCTTTTAAGATATCCTGAAAATGGGTAGGTTTAGTACGGCAATACGAATACCTACCACCATACCTATAGGTAGGTATACAAAACACTCACGAAATTCAATATTAATTACCTATCCAACATAAGGAAACGCCAGGTTTTATCAACAAAGCCACCAAGTTTTGAAGACATAGTTTTGAAAGTCTATTCTATACTAATCTAATGATGATACAAGGAAGGACTGTTGAACGAAATAAAGTATTGGTGGAAGGAAACGATTCTTTTCTTGTTTGTGTACCCCACCCAGTCTGAGTCAGTCAACTTTGCGAATTCTTTTATTTAGACGAACTATTTCCTTTTTTCGCTCTTTGTTGTATGTAGTTTATTTACCGACATTGCTACCAACCAAGCATCAGTCCATTCTATTCAATGCTTATGGCTCGTGTCTTTTCAGTCCGGCCATCCTTCACAAAGCTAAATCAATAGAGAAAGCAAAGAATTGAAGGAATACATATACTCGTGTTTTGTGAAGCGATGTGACATTCTATTTGCTGATTGATTTAGATGAAAATTTATTGGTTTGTGTTGTTCCTATTTACTACTTCATGTTGAGACTATTTGCAATAGTTGTACTGTCTGCTTGATGCGTCCAACTTCTATTTTCTGTAGCAAGTGAAAATTACATTACAGATATTGTTGATTGCATGGTGAGATGGATTTTTTATTTTTGTGCACAGGGCGAAGGTCGGATTCAACTCAGGCTATTCCATGACGAAGTGCACAATACGCTGGAAATCGCAGTGGTCAACATTGCTTTCGGCAACGATGACTGCACCACTATCGACCTTAACGATATTGTCATCACCTTACGGATGTGAGCCATAGCAATAACAACACTTTCCACTAAAAGCTTTCACTCTTTTTCTACTATTCATTCTCCTATCTCTACTCTTTGTCTCTCTCAGGCATACATTCAACTTTTATTCCTTCATACAGAACCCCGACTATTTCATAGCCATTTTCTTTGACTCTATTCTACCTTACGTCACTTTCACTTTAATTTTTGCGGTTAGTCCCCCAAATTAGATTCTACGAGACTGTGTATCTACGCAATACATAAGTGAATGCTTTCCGCCTTGACATCTGTTCTTTCCTTTATTCGCATTTTCCTGTAAGCAACATTGTCATACGAAAATAAATGCCCTTTGCCCTTTCCTAATTCCTTGCTACTTACCTCTCTAGCCAACAAATTGCAACACTAATACTCTACATGTTCAATTCGGAGTGTAGCATTATAGTTCCTGCTCTTTCCACTTTCTTTTACTTCGATTTGCTCTGATTCTAACCATAAAGTTTGTAATTTATTAGTCCTATTTAATATAATGCACCAATTCTTACATGGCCAATGATAGCCATTTACTTACACTTTTTCGAAATCTTTACAATTTTTTACTAAGTCCTGGCCCCCGGCTTTTTTACACAAAGAGGTGTGAGTACTCTTTCTCCCATTGGTATCCTTGTACCTCCAGAGTTATTACTGTATCATACCTGTAAGTATAAATATATTCGACAAATTTTTATTTATCTGAGTATAAAGTATAGGTGTATCTAGTACAAGGTGTATGTGGTTTATGTTTTGAAAAATGAAACTCCATAAAATGATTAATGATTGAACAGATTACGAGATTATAACATTTTTTTCTATTCTCATATCGCCCCTGTCAAAGTATAAAATGTTTGTTGCTTTAGGAAAGAAAGCGTTTAGTTAATATTGTGTTGATATGAATTGGGTATTGGAGATTACTTTTCTTAAGACTATTGTTTATCTTCTTGTTTCACATCTGTACTCTGTTCTTTCCTGTGTGCTGTGTCATAAGATTTACTGTGTGCTATACCGATATCAAAGATAATGTTTGTATGTTCTGTGTCGTCATCAGAGGTGACAAGGTTGCGAACACCCGGTGGAATCAATGCGTTTTATTTACAAAAGTGAGTCCGGAAGATTTATTTGACTCATGGCTCATCTTGGAGCTAGTTCGTGGTCCAGATTTTCTTGGTGAGTGTCACGTTGACACAGGCCGGGTGTCCCTAGACGATCGGCCAGTTTGGTTCCCTTTCTCTGCCAAAGGAAGTTCAAGCCATCGAGGCTCGATTTCCCAAATAGTTTCTCCTGGGGGCAACACGCCTCCCAGTGCTCGAGAGCTTGCCAGAAGATTGAGAATGAGAATGACTGCTGGATCTCAGTCTCAATCAGGTTTGATTTTGTCCACGTATCTTGGTACGTCGTAGAGCGGTAGCAGGTAGAGAGTTCCTCGAGAACTCATTTGAAATTAGTTGCTTATATAACGCAAAGAGCCTATCGTTTCTTGATACATTCTTTTGGGAATATAGAAGAGCAAGATGACAGCAGCGGTCAAAGTAGTCCATGTGCATCGTCACTATTGAGACCTGAAGTCGCTTGGGAAGTTCTGGGAACGCTTGGTCCACCAAGTGCTAATTTAACTTCTCGTTCTGCCCCCACATCTCGCCGTGGCAGTGCACAATCTGATCGCGGAGCTATGGGAATTGACGGAATGCCTGAAGAAGGGCGAGGGAGTGCCCCCAGTACACCTGCCATGCCCAGATCTTTGCCTCCTTCCAGAAGAGGCTCTTTCGCTGTAGCCGTTGAGGAAGTTATCAACCGAAGTCGGAGAGGTGAGCAAACACTTCAAAATTACTATTCACTCTCAAACTAAACACTTCGTAGATCGTATAATACACCCCTTTTCCCTATCTGTCTATCTGTCAGCCCGAACCAAGTTGGCCTCCTTTCAATTCATTCAATTCAATTTCCTAAGCCCATGCACCAATTTCGACTTTATCTATCCGTATCCTTTGTCATATATAGCATCGCTACGGCTACGTGTTTCAATGTACGCCATATCACTACATATGTTCTGCATGAGCATCCATTGCGCCCAATTCGACCCTCAGCCATTTAATACGCCTTTCATGGGTATGATAACTGTGAGAGTGTTATTGGGTGCATATGTACAAAATCTATATTTGTATTTACTCTAGCACTATAGCGCACGTTTGATATAATATGAGATTCAGAAGAGTCAGCAAATCTTCGAAATAAATCGACGGGAAGAGATTCGAATGCCACCAAGACACTTATTCCAATTCAATTGAGCTTTCGCAACTAAAAGAATTACAAAGAATTTCATTTTATACTTATTCTTTTCCTTGACTTTCCGGCTGGCAAAATCACTGACGTACACAGGTATATATACTACCTCCCAATGTATGCTTTCCATTGCAGCATTCAGCATACTGATGTTTAGATAGTTATAAAAGTGTATCTATAGATATGTATTTAACGTATATTTCTAGACCACTCGTGTAGTAAGTGTACTCTTGCGGAATACGCAGACAGACTGATTGGTACTCAGTCAATCAGATTGAATAGAAAAGAATCAATAAACGCACAAAGAGCTAATAAAATGAAAGAACCATAAAGTACAAGGACAAACATTCTGACAGATAAATTTTTTCGTATAACTACTGAATTTCTTTAAGTTTAGAAGAGCTACTGGTTGTGTAATACAACTTGTATTGAGTTACGACGAGCTGCACAATGATAAGACGATGTTTAGTTGGAAAATTCTCAGCAAGGCAAAATAAACTTAAAGAAAGTAAGAAAAGAAAGTTGTGGAATGATGCAATTGAGTACCTGCATTATGCTATTCACTTTATTTCTAAAAGATTGTTGATTTCAATTCAGTAGAATTCAATATTCAACTTTATGTTCCGTTCCAAGTATATAACTACAATTATGTTCACACACACCTTTCAAAGCGGGCAACAAACAGAAATTCTGATGCTCTGCTCTACACAAATAATTAAATCAGTGCTACATGAAGTAACGTAGGTAGTAAAAATTTTATAATGGTGCAAATCACAACTTGATATACAGTTGGTATCAGAGCGCTTTTTCATTTGTAAAATTATTAATCAAATTCAATATACTTTATCCAGCAATTTTAGATTATAACCTTGTGCTTTAATGAACTAAAATCAGTGCAGTCTTATGGGTTTTAACAGTAAAAATCATACTAGTATGACTAGATGCAGTCGTTATATGAAAACCAATAGTAAGCAATAAACATAGCATCCATAAAATCAAATCAGTTCTTCTATTCACAATGAAGCTGTGCTCTTGAACCAAATGTAATGTAATTATGAGTTCTTCGTTATCGTATTAAAATTAAATTGCAACCATCTTCTCTCGTCAATCAAAATAACTTTGTAATAGAAGTCAGATCTGAAAGAAAATTTTATTATTATATTCGTTACGTTTTTAATCGTCAATCATTCGCTTTTAATTGGATCAATGCTGAAAATTCCATAAATTAATGCTGATGCATGAAACAAATCTTTTTGCTAATGACAAAATTTCAAGCGAGTCATTCATAAATAAAACAATGTCCTATAAATGTTTTCAGTCCCGATATTTTATGTATATCTGCCTTTGTATAAATTATTTGTTTAAATTGTTACAGATTCCGTAAAGTTCTTCGATTCATTCACAAATATTCTTTGTGTATTATATTTCAGGTTCAGTAGCTCAGTACCAACAAAGAATTCCTGATAACTTGGGACGACTTCTTCCCGAAATACCCAGTGAGGGGCCAGACCCAGCCATGCTTCGCAATCGACGAAATTCCGCCTGGAATCCAAGAGAAGTTGGTTACGATCGGCGTTCGCAGTTTGAACGAACTGATTCTCTTCGTGCCATTGCCACTCCTCAAAGACGTGAGTAATAGCAATTTCCACATGAATATTGACACAGGACTTCTGATAGGAAATCCACTCAATCAGTAACGTGCTCTACCAAAGCGAGATTGAAAAAAAATATTGAGAGATTTCTATTTTGCTATCTTCAACTTGCATTTATTGTTTCCAATTTGTAGGTAACTAAAAACTACCTAATATTTTTACACTGTGCTACTTTTTGGTAAGAATGCTACAACTATAGTAGAAAGATAAGTTAACGTGCGAATAAAATATGTCTGAATATGAGAGTTGAATTTATACTTGACTACGAACATTTGTGTGTCCCGTACGAGTGAGTGAAATCTTTGTCACTTTGTAAGGCACACCATTTTCATTTGAGCTTAGTGCAGTCTCGAACAAACCGCAGAAACCACATCACATAAAATAATATGTCTTTGTATTTGTAGAAGCAGTGATAGAAAACCCATCACATTTTGGTACACAGTAGTAAGAAAGATAAGGGAGAGAGAGAGAGAAGTACATAAGGTAGAAAAAGCAAATACAGTAGAAAAAACTCGTTTCATTGCACACTAAACGAAACGTCGCATCAAAAGTCTATTCCGATTACAATGGAGAGAGAATCGACATTTAAGAGTATAAAAGACGTTTACTTTTAGGTGGTGCATTGCAAAGCAGAAAGCACAGGAGGAAAGGAACTGAAAATGATGTAGGTGTCTGGTGTCTTCTACTCCAGTTATCCAGTACTTGTGTAGCATACGAGTACGAGATAGATGCAGAAGTACATAGTAGTGCATAGTGGTGGTATTGAAATAGTTCTTCCTGTGTGTACGAGGAGTACTCAGGAATAATATAGTACAAGGACAAACAAACGTGTAAATGCAGGAGAGTTTTGTGTCTATCAAAAGCTGACTGGGTAGAAATATATTGTAGTAGTGTGAGTGTGAGGACGTGGTGGTGGAGGTGGATGATGATGGTGGTATGAATGGTGGTGGGGTGGCTGGTGGTGGCAATAGTACTTGAGGAGTGATTCCATTTAGGAGCACAAAGAAAACTGAGAGCAGAGATGAGATGAGCTGTGAGTTGAATTTAACACAACCAAAGAGTCAGCTCACAAGTTTTTAGTCTGCTTACTATACTACATACAGATAACATGGGAATTGAGTCTTTCTTCATTTTTTCTTCCACTTTCCTTCGACTCAAATCTCTCTGTGTGTTGAGTTGAGTTGACTCGAGTTTTGGTGTTGGTGGATGTATGTAGTATGTACAAGATAGTAGTATAAGTTATAATGCTCTACGTTCGACTTTTTCCTCTCTATTATTTTCTGTCTTGACTACCTACCAACAACCTACCTACTTTATTTAGTATCACACAGGAAGCTTACACAAGCTACGTATGTGTGATGTGAACATAATCATTGTCAGATTTGAGCCAGCTTTTATATCTAACTATAGGTATTTGGTATTTTTCCTACAACCAAGTCCCTTGGTACTAAATACGTAAACCTTACACCAATATAAGCAAAATATTAGAGAAATCCCGAATACTGTTTACCATGCTATGCTGGTATAATGTACACAGATAATATAAAAGAGGTGTTGTGTGAGTAGTTGTTGCTTGCATTCGTCCTTTATATATTTTTGGTATTAAGTGAAGCTCCAACAACTAGAATGGGATGGAGTGGAATACAAAAGAACATATTATTGCCACTGTAGACCATCTTAAGTCCTTTTCTAGTGTCCAGAGATCCTAGTAGTTTTCTTTACACTTTATCTTCATTGTATGTAGTTCTACATTCAATTTGAGCACATTGAACACTATGAATCCTATATTTTACTATATAAACCAGTTGGCCATCCCGTTGTTCCCCGGAACAAAAGTTCTACATTTCATTGGAATCAAATGAGTTGCGAATCTAGACTTTTCTGTGCAACTTTCACTACTTATCTGCCTGGCTCTAACTTAGTTTTAGCTGGAATCTCTACTTCGGTAGTCAGAACAGCTAAAACTATTGCATCTCATATGTATGGTCTTTCCACATACATACATGTACTAAATAAAGTATTTTCAGCTCAACTCTCACGATCAGCAGTGGTCTCAGATTCCACTTGTCTAACGGGATACTAACTAAACTTTTACTTTGCTAGTGTACTTTACGTTGATATGTAAGAATTTATTGGGCACCAGATACACGATATCAAGTTCTCGCAAGATTTCACCCAATATTTACCAACGTACAGAGATTTGTTCCTACTAATAGTTTACACCTACAGTATGAATAGATTTACTCCCATTCTGCATTTCCAAACCCGGATCATATTGCAATGACATCAGTCAGTGAAGCAATATCAAGGTCTTTAGTCTATAAATACATGTTTTGTAAAGCATGGTAATTTTAATAAAAAAAATTAAAAAAAAAATTCTTATATAAATAGTATGAAAACTTTGACATGACCATTGACCTTATACATAATATGGGTCTTAAAAATCAAGAAAATTGACCTCAAAAAATTATAATTTTCTTCCAGTAATGCTACTGCAAAACTGGCAGTAGCATTGTAAAGTTTCTTACGGATAGACATATACATGGCCAGAATAGAATTGCTTGCTTAGACGTTAGACAATAATGGAACGCAAATAAATGTTCCTAATTCTATGTGTATAGAAAATCCTATGAACTAATTCAGTCTATTATGTAGGCACATGCTATTTGCTTTAGCAAATATTTCGGTTGCATATATATTTTTAATTTGTGCACTCCGTAGAATGAGTTTCACATGTACATGTATTTATAAGTACATGAACTGACTGATTGTGAGTTTGCCTGTTCAAATACACTGAGTGAGTTTAGTAAAACTTTCAGTGTCTACAGTCTACACTTTGTAGATGACGACGAGTTTACTAAACTGTACTTAGCGACCTCAAAACTTTAGAGTAGGGTTTGTGTATTGTCTCTGGGAAAGTTATTTTATTGCAAACAAACTCGTTGCTTACTACACTACTACATCGTTCTCGTAAAGTTTCCCGAATGCTTGTTAAGTGTTGTTACTGCGTGTATTTTAGTTTGTGTATGCGTATAACAAATGCATCATTAAAATGTTGTTCGTTTTTCAGGCACATCCGCAGACTTCCGTGATTTCGCTATCGAAGCTCGAAACAGACAACGCAAGTAAGCCCCATCCAACTTGTCTAGAGACATGCACTAATGATGTTGTGTTAGTTTGTATGTGGAGGAAATTCGAATATTTCCCTTTAGAATTTATGCGAAGTAGTACTTAAAGCTTCATCTACATCATCCCGTCTCTTAGTATTCCCTACGATGATGTTCCCTTCACATCCTTATGATTTTCAGCAACGGCTGATTGAATTTGCAGCTATCAACAATCTAATTTTGCATAATTCAATAGAGCATCTAACCGCTTATTATTTTAGTCGTGTTCATTAGTTCTCCATTTTGCATGCAATTCGACAAGGCAAGACACAGCCTTTGCTTCCACACATTCAATGCATTCCTTTATAATACAGGAAGAGACTGAAGAGAGTGTTAATAGCAGTAATAGGTAATTCCCCGAGTATAATAAAGCGCGTCGGAGTTTGTGAAGTAGAGATGTTTTGTAACCATCTCCAACCATTCTCGCTTCTAATCTTGATGAAAATGGTTTTGTTCAACCTAAAATTGTGAACAAAGTTCTTTATGCCTTCTGATGCTAGTCTTTTGCAGTTGAATATTTTCTTATAACTAATTTACCTACTCATGACTTTTATATAAGGTGTCTCAACAAAGATCTTTGGCCTCAATGACGTAAGGAAAATACCTACCTAGGTAGTTCCTCAATATTTTTTGTAATCAGTGATTTGTATTGAATTAAGAATAAAATCCAAAATTAACTCGATACTAAATTGTAGCTAAATGCTTAGTCTTTCATAATGTACTTTCAGTTTTTTGAAAAAATTTGAACTGTAGAAATGCGATTCATTTTCGAAAAACTGAAAGTACATTATTAAAGACCAAGTATTTAGCTTCCATTGTGTATCGAGTTAATTTTGATTTTATTTTAATTGAAAGAGAAATACTTTAATTTATAAAATAAATATTATTACGTCCACATAAAGATGGCGGTCATACGCGGCTCTTAAAGTAGATTTGATCTCTAATTTGATGTAGTTGGTGAAAGTTTCATCGTTTACATTGAGTGCCTTACCTATGACCTAGTCTTACTAACTTACAATAGTATATTAAGTATAGCGTATTAGGAGATTACGACTTCCTGTAATTTAAAGTATTTAGGCTACAGCAGGGATTTATGCAACAGCAGTAATATGAAAACTGTAAACATAATACCTATCTATAAAGGTTCATAATGCATTATTGTTTGCATGCGATTCTGAGAATTACATAGTGGCAGGATGTATGGATATTAAACCTTATATTTAACTAAACTTTTATGTACAAATACTACCATTTGTTTGTGTGATGTGTGGGTATATATGAACGGCTTTCTGTGGCATAAGGATTCTTTAATAAAAAAAATCATAAAGAATTTAAAATAATAATACCTACCTACTACCTAGTACCTACCTAAGTACGATACGTATGCTACAGTTCTATTAGAACTAGGATTTGTTTAGTTAAAAAGAATAACGGAATGCCTATAAAATATAGCAACATCACGTTATATGGTTATTTGCCGTTTGCAGCACCTATGCATTCACAAAAATTAATTATTCACATAAATTGTTGCTCTTGTAAATGTTTACGACACACACGGGCAACCTTAAGATCTACTTGACTAATTGAGTTACAACTACGGAGACAAATAGACAATTTCTAAAAAATTTATAGAGTCTTAAATCTTTACTGCTGAAGATGTAGTTACTCCAGATGCTCACTTTTTCACTTCGTTGTTTCTATTTGATGTAGCGATGTTTTTGAGCTGCTCCGTCACTTACAGAGACTACACACAGTACACACTATACTAGCAGAAAGTAAGAAGCTTGAAAGAGAAAGTAGTGAAGTATAGCTCATACAGGCAGACGGGTAAACTTAATAGAGTTGGTATAATATTATGGTCTACACTCTCAGAAAAATATTGACAAAAGTAAGGAAAAAGAAGTAGAAATGTAATTCTTTTTCTTTAAAAGTGGATCC
>JAQFYB010004435.1:0-16298 GCA_034694085.1 Pogonognathellus longicornis
GCTCCATATTGCTCCATGTGGCTCCATATGTGGCTCCGTTAGGCTCCACATGACCCCATCTTCTCTACTTGCACTCCACATGTACCATCTACCTTAGTTTGGCTAAAATAGTTATACCCCCATTTGGGGAAGTACCCCGTGACGTATTCATGACGTTTTGCGTAGCAAAACGGGTCGCGAAGCCAAGTATTATTTATATCTCAAACCCTTATCTTCAACAACAGAAAGCTTGATAGTTGCTACAACATATTGTTAGTTATTTGCTTGTATGTTATGTCTGTTTTTGTCATGCATATGACTGTTTCTATCAAAACAACATTTATTACACTTCAAAATGTTCGAGTAAATGCAAGTGATAATAACGTACAGCAGTGATCTACAGACGTGGAATTATTCATGGAAACAATGATACCTACTGAAAAAGTGTTTTCACCGAAGCATGAATTATAACTCTAAACGAGAAGTTTCCATCACCTTTAAATACAATATGCACTTCCATGGTTCCATATTTAATATGTGTATATATTATGTGTTCAATTTGGTTCAGGACGCTATATATGTTATATGCCTAATGTTATGTTAGTATTTATTTGCATACTAAATAGTAATCCTTAGGGTCTAGGCAAAATAAAGTGCAGTGTTACTTCTAAAGGGGGCTGCAATTATAATGGTACCACGATAGTATCGAAAATTCACAAATCTTTTTGTTTCAGCAGTATATTACTAATAGAATTCTCTTTATATTACCTATGGCTAAAACAATTTCTTGGCCGGAATAATTTTTGTGTGCGTTGTTTTCAAACTATCAATTACTGTCACTGTAAGATTGACACCTAAATACTAGCTTTACTAGCTTAATATTATTATTATGGGTAGGTATGCATAATTTAGGTTATCACTGTATTATACCTGTTACTGGCATTGACAAAAGTGAGAATTGTTTTTTTCCTTTAGTATACACACGAGATGCAAAGTACACAATGTAATTGTTAAAATTCGTTTTCTTACCTTAAGAAAGAGTATGAGAGCGATTGAAATTTGCATTCCAAAGAAAGAGAGACTTCTTGGAGATTTGTGAACGGGTAGCAGATTTTGTTCCATCATGATTGCTTAATGCGGTAAATATTTGTGTTTCAATGCGAAATACTTAAGGTAGCTACTCTTGAAGTGGTTAATATGAAGTAAGCAACGGGGGTGTTGGAAGTACTGGTGAGGTTGATCTCTTAATACAAAACAAATGCACTATCTGTTTGATACGATCCACAATGAAGTGAATGTTACTACGAAGAAGAAAGTTCTTATCACTCACAGATCGTTTAGTCAAATATTGGTTTTGCTTTATTCAAGTTGGATTGTTTTCTGAGAATCCTTCCGATTCCTTCCACGTTTCCTCCTCCGGAACACACTAACCTTCCTTTGTTATTGTGTAATAGTGTAAGTGTATTATTCTGTGTCCTTGTAGTGCAGCTGGAGCAGTTGTAAAGAGTCTCGAAACGTCTCCCAGAGTAATGGATCTTGTGAAGTGTTCAGAAAGGATTTCACTTGAGTTATTTTTTTCGCAACCACTAAGGAAGAGGGATTTCCTTTCTAAATTGCGCCAGAATATTTTCCAACCACAGACAGTTTGACAAACATTTGTCCTCTCGAAGTAGTTTCGTCTCTTGTGTATGTACCCGCTAGATTTACGTGAGTGAAAGATTCTTCTCTCGACTTATTCACAGTGTACACTCGATCACTGGAATGAACCGATTAGGAAAATCACCACGCGACGAAACAAACATCCGTCCGTGTGTGAAGCAAAATGTGAGTGAGTGGGAGCAGAGTTTGTTTTTGATATTTATCCCGAACCAGGAGCAGACGGAGTGAGTGAGTGAGAACTCGGGAGCAGAAAAAGAAGTCAGAACCAGCAGGGAGAATCAGACAGAGTGAAATGCAAAAGAAAGCCACAAGTGTGTGATGGGAAGAAGCAGAGTCTGTGAAAGTTTTGTGTCTTTTCAGTTTCAGGACGATGCGATGCCGACGTCAACTCATAAGCAGAACGGCTATGAATATTACGAAAGTAAGGAAAGAGACTTCATGGTGGGAGTTTCTTTTCTTTTGTGGGTTAGGGTTTGGCTATTTTCTCTCGTTCTATGTAATAATAATAATATAGCTATGTGTTCTATGATGATGAGATGCGCCGAAATCGGAGACACTCCTGGTTCTGTTCTCATTCCTTTTCGAAATGATGCTCATAGCAAAGGGTTTGCTTTCTGTATTCTCCTTGTACCTATTTGTGCTTTAGAACATGTAATGAATGCACAGTATAATATACTAAATACCACTAGTAGCAGTAATGCCGAGAGTTTGTGGTGTTCAATAAAAGAATCTCAATTTCTTATCACATCAACCAGTGGAGAATCATAGCTCTCACCATACCACTTTTCTATAATATCTTTCCTTTGTACAACAAGAGATTCTGCCAGTTTCATTTCCAACCCTTTTTCGTCATCATTTTTGCATTATTTCGTAGAATGTAAAGGCAAGAGCCGCATATGGGATGGTAAGGAATGTACGAATTCAACTACGTAGATTTGGTTTCTGTGTTGTTCTAATATCATTGTGTGATGTGTATGAATGCAAGAGAGTGGAATTCAGATTCAGGGATCTGTACTTGTCTTATCGTCATTTTCGGGTATTTTGGGAAAGGTTCAGCAGAAAAGTGGAATTTAAAGGAAGAATGGTACTTTACTTACTAGAGCTCTGAAGCTGTGTGCACTCACATATAAACACTATTTGTGCTATGTATGTGTGAATACAAACAGCCGTGCATTGAGAACGTAAGTGGGCTGGTCGCTTTTGGTGACTCATCGTCACACAAAAGTAGACTTTTCTCATCTGACATAAATGGAGCTCACTGTCCAACGCGGTAGTCGTGACTCTGTTGTATTTTATCAGCCAATCTTGACTAAGGAAAGTGGTCAGCCTACGCAAACCTTTATGTGGAGCGTGGGATGTGGCATGCAGAAGAAGGGAAAAAGAAAACTTAAGGGCTTCTTCTACACTGCTGATAGATGATGGTACGGATATTAATTACGCTTGCAGTGGTAACTTATCTTTTTTAGTTTACTTCACATTAGAATTCAGAGAATGATTCCACACAAGAGCCTCAGAACAAAATTAAGCCAATAGAGCAGCCACTACCTAATTAATTTTACTTGGTTGGCACTTACAAATCAGACAATATGCAAATAAATTAAAAGTAATATAAAGTTGTCTGATATAAACGGAAAATATACATACTAAACACTTGAACTTTACTCGCTGTAAATTGAGATGTATATTTGACCATTAAGTAAAGAGATTTTTGGTTTCGTTTACTATACTTTTCTCTTACTTGTATTTTTTACTTTCCATATTTATTTCTACATTACTTTTTTGCTTAAGGAGCTTCGAGAGAAGAAGATGCGTGCGTTTGTATAGCTCCTAGGATTTCGGTTCCATCCAGCAAACATTTATCAGTCACTCTCATCTCTTATCCAATGTGCTACTGCCAACTGTTCGAGGTGATATGAAAAAGCAATTCGGAAGCATGCGAATTACAAACAATAGTAAACACTTATTATGCACCTTAAAATACACTTGCATGGTATTTGTAGTATGAAAATTGTATTTAGTTATCCAATATGCAAATCCCGTTGTTGACAATTTTGCACTCTGTTCTGTTATATCAATAAGGGTAGTATTACCTCTCGTATTAGTCGCATTAGGTATGCTTTCGGTGATATGAGATTGGATTTTACATGTCATGTTTTGTAATTCACATAACATTCATATTATCGTTATCTACTAAAACAGTTATATGGAATTTCGTAACAATCTCAGTTGTCTCCAAAACTAAGTATGATTTTATAGTTGCAATTTGCAATATAGAAGCATTAAAAAATCTATCAGTAATTGGTTGACTATCGGAAATACAAATACCCACAAACAAACATAACTCTTCGGAGCAATAATACATTATTACATTAGTTTATAATGTTGAGGGTTTGGAAAACTAAAGAGGTTGTTTTGCATGTACATAAGCATGATGACGCAGAAAAGAGATGGTTAAATCGTACATGATGGTTACGCACAGGAAAAAGAGATAACCGTTGAATACGCAAATTGGATTACATGGGCCCGCCTTATAATAATGGTCTGTCTCTTTTCAGCCTGGCATTATAATATATTATTGTGAAAAGTTTGTTTTTTATCCCTACTGTTTCTTTTGGAAAGCTAATTCATGACTCTATTATGCAAGCATTATAATAATATGGGAACCAGGTTGAAAAAATAATGGAGAAATGAAAAACAGACAAAAAGGTAGGAACCTAAGCTAGGTAAGTGAGTATAATATTACATACAACCCATTTGTTAGATTACACTGCACTGCACATAGATCCACCTGATCCACCATACCATATTATAGGTTTAAGTATTAAGTAGGTATAAAAATTTTCCTCTGTTTTTATGGATTTAATGCTTTCACCGAATCCAAGTAGTTATGTATGCATGGGTTATTTCTATTTCCCTACAAACAAGCGTGGTTACACTTAACCAACCTGCCCCATTACACAGAGTCATAATATGTTGTATCTCTCTAACATTCATCAGAGCACTACAAGCAAATTAATGAATAGAACTAGAAACGCTTAGGCTTTTATTGCACACCGTATTAAAGTACATGCAATGACAATTATAGACATGGCAAGACTGTAGTTTGTAGTAGATGCCTAGATGATGCACATACGTCGATACATGTGTAGCTAAAAATAAAAAGAATGGGCCAAAAGCAAATTAATGAATAAACTGGGAAAGTAACTATTTACGTCGTGTCATGATGTCGTGTATTCTTTAGGGATTTTTCACGCTAACAATTAAGCAGTCATGTTCAGTTCACAATAAACATGTCGTAATTGAATTTCTTTCCAGCAAGCTATTTGTTTTTCTGTGTAATTGTTTACTGCCATAAGCTGATTCAATGAGTTACATGATATTTCTATGGCGTATGCGGGTAAAAAGAACTGTTTGATGTCAGTGAATTGTTTACTCTTGCATAATAATTCGCGAATTTGATATACTAGATAGGTGCACTAGTATACGTATGTATCTGCATTATATGCGTAGACAAGGTTTCATGTTTCTATGAAATATTTATGAATCAGCTTAGTCAGTTTTTGCATAAAAGTGTACGTAATAAAGAGGAATGGTTTACAATAATAATGTGTGTATTCAGTTTCAGCTTGTTTGATGAAAAATTAATTATAAAAATATCTTGTTGACTTTTTCTACGTGGAATTCCAGGCTACGTTTCAGTCTGTAATGAAATTGTAGTCTGTATCCAGTATCAAGTATTTACGTACAAGTAAGGATACAACTATTTGGCACAGATCCTTTAAAGTTTTTATAAGTGTATAATATAAGATACTAGGCTGACTAGTCTCGTTGATGGAAATTTATGACTTTGATGTTTGTTGTAGGACAGATGCTTGTTAGCTCGTTTCACAGAGTTTGAAGTTGTAAATACAAGTATTATATTCAAGACATCACATAATTAATCTAGATTAGTAGCAAAGAATAGGGGGCAGGTTTGTATTGTACCTATCTGTAGGTTGACTTTAGTGCGTATTTTGTAGTTAGTAACTCATAATAATATAGTATCATATATTAGGTATATAATTTGTAGGGTGAAACGATAAAACTAACGCATCAACAACTAGCGAAATCTCTTCACTCCCAGTTTTAGAAAATTATCAACACATAAGACTAATGAATTGCTTTATGAAATTACCAAGAAAATTCTATTTTTCACACATATCATGGAATGATAAATGGGAGAACAATAAACCATGGTTAAACGGATATAATAAAATGGTTGAGAATGTGTGCAGGACACCATGACTCTGATGACAGACGGACAGAGAGAAGGACAAACAAAGCCAAGGCTGTATTTAGGGGGCAAAGTGGGCAATCGCCCCCTCCGAAATTGGGAAAAATAGGTTTTTCACCAAAAAAAGTGCAAAATATCGCAAAAAGGTTCGCACTTTGCACGAATTTGATCCATTTTAAATTGATTTCGGCTTAAATAGCTCAATTTTTTTGCAATAGGGCAATTCCCCCCCCCCCCCGAAATCCGGAAAAATAGAAAAAAAATTCGCGTATTTTATGTTCATTTTTGCCCAAATTTGCCCAAATTTTTCGATGAGCTCATTTATACTTCATGTTTTAAGTTTGCACCCCCCCTCGAAACCAAATCCTGGCTACGCCCCTGTTTAGTTTCAATGCCTGTTTATTTGAGGATATATTTTAGAATTGTAATAGTAATATTCGCCGTTTTCTTGTAAATATGTATGTAAGTATTTGTTGGGCTTCTATAGTCTAGAAGTGCTAAATATATAAAATATCGGGCCTCCGAAATCTTCCAAACTTCCCGGGACCGGGGAAATGCCTTCCCGCTTTCCGGGAAACAAATATTCCCGATTTCCCGGGACCGCCGGTCCCGGGTTGAAAAATGTTCCCGATTTCCCGGCAATCCAACGTTATAATATTTTTGTGCTAATAATGTTTTGATTATTACAAGTAACAAATATACTTTTAACAAACGTAGTTTTCACAAACTCGAATCCTGTATCTGTATTTATTTTATATTTACCAGCAGCCAACAGTACAATACAATACACATTTCCTTCGTGTCATGAGTGAAATTTTCCTGGGAAAATTTTTGCTTCCTTCCCGGCTTCCCTTCCCGGGACCGCCGGTCCCACACTTTTCTAGGGGCCGTAAAATTTGCTGCAGGATGAAGGTCATATATTATGTCGTCAGACAAATGTAATGAGAAGACTAGAAAGTTGCACTTTGAAACTGGCGTAGTTTATTAGGCGTAAAATGACGAAAATAAGACAGAATTGATTTGATTGGCTGTACCTAAAGTATAAGAGAGAACACGGGGGTTCAGATAATACATAGGGGGTTCAGATAATACACAGGGGGTTCAAGATAATGCACAAGGGGTTTAAATAATACACAACGGGTTCAAATAATACACTCGGGGCTGCAGTGAAAAGAATGCTAATAAATGTTCTAGGGGTAATACGGAGTAGGCTAACATAAAAGAGAACAAAAGACTATAGGATTGCATGAGCTTAACATGAATTTTTCTTTCTTTTGTCAACTATTAATCATTTTCTGTCTTTTCGCAAAATATTAGCTCTATTCGCATAGCAAAAACTGCCTTTAGTGCATTTTATTGAATTGTAGGTATTAAGAGCAAAACCATCATACGAAGAGAATCTGCCGGAAATTGAAAAGCGGAGGCAGATGTTACCACAGTAAAAATTGTTCTGTGTAATATTAGCCCTGTGTTTGTCTCTTTGATGCATGTGTTTTGTGCTCCAATCCAGTTTAAACTATAATGTTCAATACTGGTCTGAAAAGGACAAAGTGTCCTCAAAATAATGTACCTACCTATAGCTATGATATAAAGTATGTTGTAGTTGTATAATGTAGCCTGCAAGTCCGCAGTTTTGCATGGGTACAAATCATCTTGCGTCTGAGTGTTTGGGAATCAGAAACGGGTATAAAAGCTCTTCCGGTAACTTTTAGAGCAGAAAATTGCAAATAATGTTATGATGGATGACAAATGGAATTTTACACTTGGGTTAACTATCTGTGTGGTATTCCTTGAGTTGCTTCGTGGCTGGCTGTTCTGCGGGTGATTGGAGTGGTCTAATCGGTCATATGTGAAAGATGAGATTGAGTCGGACAACTTTTCTTTACACTTTATGGTCGCAATCACTCACGTCCAGCCGTGATAACAAAATACTCTTACTCAGATAGCGTTGCATTACACATGATTAACAGAACATCCACCACTCCACCAGTGTATAAAAGAATGCTGTCCAGAATGCCTATATACCCCAACTCCAAGAATGAGGAAAGTGAGCTTATGTTAAATAACCAATAGTAATCCCAGTTGTGGAATGAAATAATCCTTAATTTACACGAAATTCAATCCCCCTTCAGAAAATTCTAATGAAATGTATTACACACATGGGGATACCACCAGTGCCAAAGCCAGTAACTGCTTGTAGTGTGACTGGTAAGAGTCAAATGGTACTTTGGTGCTTGAGAGCACAAATGTATCAATTCGGACATTGGCTATATGTGACATTTTTAATATCAACATATTTCCCATATAAAAAAGAAATAGTAGTACAAGAAATAGCCTGATTTTTTGGGATTGAAATTGCATAAAAAGCAATGTATATACGACTGGAGATTGTAAGTTGGTTTATGGCTCAATGGGTTCGACTGGCATGAGGATGCGAATCATAAATCACACTAGGCAGCTCAGTCATCTCTGAAACTTAAGACCTCGTTTGCAAAAATGACTCGTGTCTAAGTCCTTGTAACTGAAAGCACAAAGCTGAGTCTTCTCTAAGATCCTTACTGTGTAATATTAGCAGTAACTAGCAGCTAGGGAGAGAATCACCATTGCCTCGTGTTCATTATCATCTTCATTATGTCAACTAGGCTTTAGTGTCTTGTACATATAATACAAGTTAGATCATCTTGCTGTCAGAAAGAGCTACGAAATTAATAGTTTTCAAGTTTCTAATCTTTTAGGATTCTGAAAACTCATTAAGCAAAAGCCTTTCAATTTCTTGTTCATTGAATCAACGGCCATGTTCATGTCATTAGCGTGCTTCTATGTTCCTTGTGGACATATTCTGACCATGATACTTCACTATTACTGCAGTGCATGCAGTGTTATGTGTTATTTCTTGTAGAACCACTGAACCAGTACTACTGATTAAAAGATAAACATTTACATTTTCAATTTTTATTGTGTAATTCCGTATTTACACAAGTTAATAGTACCTATTTCCAAAGCTCATACCTATAGTAGGTATTAATGTATTGTATAAATAGCTTTAGCATTATTTTAACTTTTTCATTCTTGCCATTCTTTCATTTTTAACGCAGAGAGCCAGAGAGAATACTAAAATGTTCTGCTGCACATTCTCTAAATGTTTATTGTACTTTATCGATATTCCTCAATCCTAAAATCGACAAAATCATTGACGTATTAAAGTATTGTATAAATCAGTATAGTGGTGCTCAGTTGAATATGACAAGAAAGAATTACATTTACAATTACATGGACTTTGTTTTGGTTTATTTAATCATGACTGATTTAAGTGTTTCCCTACTTTCAAAGTAAATGAAAACGGTGAAGTAGATCCGTACTATTCTTTCCAACATCACTTTACATCACTATTAGTAAACATCTATAGTTTCTTAAATTTCAATGAATTCTCAATCATTATTAAGTGTAATGTCGTGTAAAGTAATTCTAGTAATTCTACATACCTACCTAGGTCGCCTAGGTGTAGTACTCTAGTACTACAGTAAAATAGACATTGCTGTAAGGTGAAAAAAGTGTTAGCCTTAACACATAGCTACTTTTACAAGAGTAGAATCTAGAAAAAAATGAAACAATAATTTTTTTGCGTACTTAAGTATTTGCATTCTGTGTTTTCCTGATTGTTGGGGGATTTATAGTTGTTGATGAAAACATGATTACTACGAGGTTTAGATAGGTGTGTACAATGTACATGTCATAACAAATCACTGCGTGTTGCGTTTACTATATGTACAGTAAACGCAGTTGTCTTGAAGCCAAACTGCAACCATAATAATATAATGCTAAAGCAAAAACAGGTTATGACCATCATTAAGTAAGCAATTGTCCAGACAGCGAAGGAGTAAATACTGCAGATGGATTTTCCATTCCCACAAAAAATCAGTGCGTACACACAAATATTCTAATTCTTGGAGTACCTACTATCCATAACTATGTACTAGAAACGTGTATAGAAAGTGCTGAAGCAATATAATAAATGTAAAAGATCAGATCCCTTTAACGTTCTAACATAAGTGTTAAATACAATCTAGTGGCTCTATATGAAATTAAATTGGCTTTTAATTACACTATTTTCATTATAAACACTTCCTGCATTCCAATTCTCTCTGGTTTTTCTGTTTATTAAAAAACTTACGAGTCAAAGAACTTCTAAATTCAAAAATTACGTAAAGGTGTGTTTACCATAGTAGTTGACAGTTGATGGAGTCTGAAATAGTTTAAATCGTGGAATTTAACACATATTATAATGCTTTTAGGGATGCATTATCTTAGGGAGGTTTCTTCATACTCTACCTATGTATTGTATTAATACATGTGCAGACAGATATAATGGGTGTACAGACTTCATTATACTCATGGCAGCGGCAGCCCCGTAAAAAACTAGGTATATGTAATTTTGCTCTGCAGTAAGTTTTTGGACCCGTGATCAAGCACGATAATATAGTATAGTAAACTAGCGGCATAAGGGACAGGTTAGCATTAATGAAAAATATATTGACATTTCCTGGGATGCTTTGCAAACTTTTAATTGTGTAAAAATTCAATGCATTCACTAACAAACAGAAAGCACCCTCTGTCTCTTCAGGTATTTATAATGATCCTCATATCTATGTACGTATCAAGAATACAAGCAATAAGTCATGACATTAGTAGTTTGCCTCCAGCGGAACCAAATTCATAGGCCATTGTTTTATACTTCCACTACAATCAGTCGGCTAAGTAAAGTAGTAAGCCTTATACGAACACGTATAACAGTAACCCTCCATTTTCAGAGCACCATTTGGAAACAAACATGAGGTACCTAACCTATATATTGCACAACGGGAACGCTACTGTATGAAACTGAATTTCGTAGAATGTCGACGAAAACTACAAAGCTTGTATGCATCGGAATTATAAGAGAAATTGGAAATAAAAGAAAATAATCAAGGAAATTAATATTAAAAACTTTTCCAGCGGATGTGTCAGAGCGACTTGTACTGAACTTTGCACAAGAATGGTTTGGGTGTATTTGCATTCTGTTTTGCTCACATATATAGTAGCAAACTAGCAACTTTTGAACATCTACGCTGTATCTATATGCATATTTTATACATTTAAGTAGTTTTGCATGAAAAAGCAAAGCAAGGTTTTGTCGAACCTCTATGTTATATAAAATCTCAGCCTGTAAGTGTGTATCAATCATTAGTGAACTTAAGTAAAAGGATTAAATACACTTATACTACCTCTTTTAGATTTTACATGGATATAGTTGCACTTATTTGCACTGGTTGTTTCGAAAGTTGGGACTTTGGAAATAATGAAATGGATGGTATTCCCAAAGGAAAAAAAAATCACTTTTCGTGAAGAGTAAATTATTACACAAATTTCCAAGTTATAAACTTTATTATCTATATGATATTTTTTTCAATTCTTCTATAAACATACTTTTTGCATTTTTCTTCATTCGTTTAATAAATGTCTACTAATCCCACTCATAAATAAACCACTTCAATTTTTATCATCTATAAAATCATATAGCGTGTAGTAATTATTATGGAAAGTACATATATTTATGAAATAATAATTCTACTTGATACAAAATATCGGCGTAACCTTACATGTTAAATCTACACAGTCAGTTTTTTACTAAAAGTGTTGGTTCTAGAAAATAGCTACTTCAAGTTGGATACATATGTGCTACTACTAAGTATAGCTAATAATAATGATGATAAATTACTACACAAGCATTGCATTGGATTCATGATTCACATCATTCAAGGTTTATTAAAAGCGAGAGCCCAGTACATTTATAAATGAGTGTGTCTTACACTAACCATTTTTTGATACAGAGTTTAGAAAAATTGAATGAATAAGTTTCCAAATTTTCTGCCTACATGCCTGAGAGAAAACACAAACATTATTGATTTTGACCCATTTGCCAGGCATCCCACAAAGCACAGATGTACACAGACAATAATGCAGATTGAAGCAATACAAGGCTTGGCTTTATTCACTTTCTCGTATCTTGTCTTGCGTATGTCATGTCTACATGTTTATTGGTCTTGGATAGTGGATGGGTAAGTGAATGTCATTATAAACAGATACTTTATGTTAACAGTACCTATAGTTATATCAGTATCAATATAATTATATACAAAGCATCCCATTTTCAAAACATTATGCAAAGTTTTACCTATATCCATCAGTAGTTATTTATTCACATCAGATCGGAATACCAGATTCGATCAAACTAAAATATGTCGGGCTAAGTAAATATAGTGTCGAGACTAAAGGAGAATGCTCATTTTTTAATACCTCTCTACTTATTAATTACCTACGTTAATGCTAATTCTGTGTGTGTTGTGTGCGTGTCGTTGCGAATACTAAGCTTTAAGGGGTACCTATTTATTATGCTTACTCATTTGTGTGTCATCACATCACACAAAACAATATTGTAAACCAAACTAACAATCGTTTTCAGTGATTGAAACAATAAAGGTTTTAAATAGTTATACCTGCTCATTACTTATTGAACAGGTCATTTACATTCACAACAAATACTATTCAAAGATTCATATTGGTACGCACAAAAGAACGCATGCTAAAATCTCAATTGAATGCTAAATAAATAATTTCAATTGCGATTGTCCTGCTTAGCGAGTGATCCATTTTCAAAGTCAATTCAAAGAGAATGAACAAATCAAGTTTTCATATTTCCTATGTATTGGTACCTATGTATTGTGTTTTCAAAATCTCAATCCGCTTGTTTCTATGATAATAATAGCGAAACATAAATGGACAAGTTGTAGGCGTAATGTTAAGATATCCGTTTGTCGGTAGTTTAAGAAACATTGACTTTAACTTAATTAGGTGCCTATACCTATACCTATGCATATTTCAACATTTCCTTTGATTATGAAATGTTTATTGTAAAAAAAATTCCCTTGGTGTACATAAAATATTGGACTTTCCCAGTAAGAAAAAATATTTTATTTCCATGCGCGTCAGAACCATATCATACAAAACCAAAACTCAGCGACCACAGTGTAGCTTTAATAAAACCAAACAAGTTTAGTGTACCATGCTTGACACCTGGGCAATGTGAAACAATGTGTTTATGAATAAATATGAACTTCCTATGGTGTATACCTAGACAATACTTTGTTTTACAGAAGCTCCAATTCAAACACCATAAGGGGCATCGCTCATTCAATCTCAGTGCGAAAATCTCAGCAGTTTACATTATGTTCTTACTATACTATCAGTTAATACATATAATTAGTAACTTGACTGCTAACACATGTACGTGCATCTGAAGTAGATAAATAAATGCATAATGGATAGTAATAGCAATGTACAATACCTATATACCTGAACTGAAGAGAAATGAACTATATACCCTTCCATTAAGAGTCAACATGGACCAGCAGATTACAAAGTAATAACGTGCAAATACAATGTATTACAAAGTTGCAAAAAGAGTTCCTCCGTCTAGCTGTGTTATATTACGCTTAGTTTATGCACATAGAGCTATAGCTGTGTGCTCCTAACACTTTGGCTCTCATATTATGGGATTTTTGCGATATAGGTAGGTGCTCCCTCTGAAGATGCTTATTTTATGTGTGAAGGGATATTACTAAATAGTTGCAATAAGCTTGTAAGAAGATGACTGGGGATTTTGTATGTGACGGTAGTAATGTTTTTGTGAGTCGATGGCCAGTGCTATATAAGCCTAATCTGCAACCTCCGCTTTAACAGTCCGTCAACCACGAACACAGAGGAAAGTATTAAAGTCTTAATATTACATACAGCTTCCCAAAGATTTGTTAGAATTACAGAATTTTTGCGATCGTATTATATCGAGTGAATAGGTACTTCTTCCTCCATTATTTAGTTTCGTGTCCTCGTTTCTTCTAATATAACATAAACGTAGAATACATAGACAGCAAAAATTCGTTTGTGTCGTTTTTTATGTTCTCTACTTAGTTTTTTTCTCGTTAAGTTTGAAATTGCAATTGACATTTACAATCAATAATAATTATTTTGAAATCATGCCTGAGTTACTTGTGGATAAACTTGTCAGAACTACGGAAGAATTGTCTCAGCCTGAAATTGCACAAATAAATGGTAAGGCATAATTCACAGTCTTTATGATTTCATGATGGTCTCAAATTTTTAACTTATTACTTACATTATTTACCTTAATAATTATTATTTGTTTGTGTTTGTATGTAGGAAAAGTACCAGCATGGCTTAGAGGAACTTTATTACGTACTGGTCCTGGAAAATTTGACTTTGACCAAAACTTTGTAATGTCTCATTTACTGGATGGGTACGCTGTTCTTACATCGTTTTCCATAGGCGATAATGACGCTGTCAAATATGAAAAGAAATTTGTGAACTCGGATGCCTACAAACGAGCATGCTCTGCTCAGAAACCTATGATTACAGAATTCGGAACAAAGGCTTACCCAGATCCAAACAAAAGTTTATTCTCGCGAATTATTTCTGCCGTAATGCCCATTGAACTTTCAGACAACACTAACGCTTCTCTTTTCCAAATGGGATCGGATTTGTTTGCAACATCTGAGACTTCATTCTTTCGCAAGGTGAACCCATGCACTTTGTGCACAGGAGAAAAATTTGACACAAACAAATGTTTCGGAACAAACATTGCAGGAGCTCATCCTCTAACGGATGAAAAAACAGGAATAATGTACAATTTCGGAAGTACTGTTCTTACCGGTTTGAAATACAATATCATCAAGATCCCTCCTCCAGCCAGCAATCAATCTTCGAAAGACATTTTCAAAAAGTCAAAGATCCTCTGCTCCATCCCATCAAGTTGGACTGGACTCATGAGTTATACTCGTAAGTAACTTTCATGAATATTTTTCAATGCAACGTTCGTTATAAAGGTATAATTATTAAAATGAAGTAAATAGGCTGACAGATAATTTATTTTCAATTTACAGACAGTTTTGCAATGACGAAATCATATGTGATCTTTATTGAACAGCCTTTTGTGATGAATATTGCATTAGCAGCCAAGACTTATTTAAAAGGGCCATGCTTTAAAGAATGGTTGGAGTGGCGACCTGAGCTGAAGAATAGATTCTTTATCATTGCAAAGGAAACTGGGAAGCTACTCAAGACGGAATTTTTCTCCAAAGATCCATTCTTTTTCCTTCACATTATTAACGCTTACGAAGAAAATGATCAGGTAAACTTTAGTAAATCCAATATGATACTATACATACATGATTTACATGTATGCGCGTGAGAACAAAAGAAGAAATTCATTAAATATGCAAAATTGAAGATTTCATATGGACTTTCTATTGCAGATTGTCATTGATCTGACTTCATACTCGAATGCGAGTATTCTCGATTCTTTGTACATTTCAAAAATTCGGGAAGGTGATTTATCTCACGACACTCAAGGTTGTGCCCACCGATATGTCATTCCCCTTGTCGACCCAAAGAACATTCCAGAAAATGTGGATCTTGTAGAAATAAAGTCTACTGCCACTGCAGTTCGGAAGGGCAATACCATTATTATAACTCCGGAGATATTGACAGACAAAGGATTGGAAATGCCCACATTCAATAGGAAATTCCTAGGGCAAAGATATTCGTACTTTTACGCAATAGGAAACTGGAGTCAAACAAATTTCTCCAATTCCATTTGTAAAGTTGATCTGAAAAAGAAAGAAACGATATTGTGGAAAGAGAATGAATATTGTTTTCCTGGGGAAGCGATGTTTGTGCCGAATCCTAATGCAAATAGTGAAGACGACGGTGTGCTCATTTCCGCCGTGACAGATGCTCGCATAGAATACGATGACTTTGTTGTTTTCTTGGATGCAAAAACTTTAAAGGAATTAGGTAGAGCCAAGTTCAAGGCTCATATTCCTCAAGCACTCCACGGAATATTTCTGTCCTCCTAACGTTTTGAGACCAAATCTATTTACCCTTTCATTTAGATGCTCATAATTATATCTCTCATGCCCATCGAGTGAATACTGAAGTAGTTAGTCCTACTTTACTCTCCTCGAAGCATTTCTTACCGTATATATTCTAACTCCCTACCTACCTTCACATGATAATTAGGCATCATACACATAAAACAATATTATAACGGTTGTGTTTTTGAAATATTTTGTAGTTTACATAGCATACAGTATAGAATGTTGTTTTATTGTTTCTATTAGTATGTGTGCGTCGGCATAGGCATTAATGGTATATTCATTTTGGTTTTATGCAGGTCATAAACCAAACTGTTAATTAGACTATTTATTATATATCAGAATTGATATATATTGTCTTCGAGAAATCTGTCTGTCTGTCTGTCTGTCTGTCTGTCTGT
>JAQFYB010004436.1:0-16297 GCA_034694085.1 Pogonognathellus longicornis
CAGTAGCGAAACATATCTGTAAATACTCTTCTGAAGTCTGAGAACGTTGATAATTTTTTCAATTGGGAGTGGTGTCAAATGTGACTCCTTTCGTCGTTTACAACAAAAAATATTTGCTGAAGACAGCCAGGAAAGTTGACGTTCGCTTTTTAGGTTTGATAGCAAAAAAGTGTTTCCCAAAAGCTCTAGCTCTGTGTGCTAAATAAAATAAAATCAAGTTGGTATGGTGGTGTGGTGCTAGTGCTACTCAATTAGGTACTGGCTTTTACATTAACTAACATTTATTTTACACTACCGTATTTCCTCTAGCCCTGGCTATAATTGTGCAAAATTGATCTCAAGGAGGGGGGGGGGCTATAAATTGAGGGAGGCATCTATTAGAGGGAGGCTATTATTTTATAAATAACAAAATTTACCCTTTCGATTTAAAATTTGAGGGCATAAAGCCTTGTCTTTATCCCTTTTAGCAACCTGTAATACAGTCGACTGATGAGACGTTTCATTCTGGGGGTGGAAATTAGAGGGATGCTTCAAAAAAACTTTACATTAAAATATTCCCAACTGTTTGTTCAGGTCTATCATGAGGAAGGCATGCGATCACTGCCTTAACGATGATGACGAGTAATCGCCCAAACTTTCGTCTTGAGCTACTCTTCCCCCGCCCCCAAACTTCTGAAATGTATCTTAATTTGTACACATATCATTGGGATGGTCAATTGGTCTGATAGTGAAACATGTGAAGGAAGTGGAGGGAGCCATTGTCGTAAAGTATTGGGGCAGAGATATTGAGGAAGATAAGATTGCTATCTTAAAATACTTTTCTCGTATGTCAGAATAAAATAAAGAATGTCGAGGTGAAGTAGTTGTAAAAAAGTTGAGCGTTGAGCACTTTACATTACCTTACGTTTCACTGCATTATTATGACTACCCTAGTACCAAGAACAATGCGAAAGTCAATCCAAAGCCACAAAAGTGTGCAAGACTTGTACAGACACAGTTAGTATTCCTTCTTAGTTCGTACAAAACTCTTACCTTCCTTTCCAGTATTTTAGCCTGACAATAGTTACATATTGTGATATAGAATTTGCGGGTAGAAAGGAGAAAGAGGCAGTGTGCCTATTTAGCAGTAATAATATATAAAATACTCCTTCTGTCTGTCTTGGAGAAAACCACCACAACTGCCTAATAAGATTATGTGTCTGTCTTTGGCTCTTACTCATTCCATTGTAGCCCATTCTTCTGCTCTAATATTTTCTTTGAGAGTTCTTAGGGCTGTCCGTCCGAAAGCTTTTCATGTCCTGTTACGACTAACGTAACTGAAAGTGAAAACGAGAGTAGTGGAGCAGACCTGTGTGTGCACTGTGAGTGTAGGGCAATATACGTCTAATATGTCCAAATACACTTGACTGGAAGTATACACCTCTATAATATATAGACATTCAATGCTCAACCGCCTTGCTCTCACAAACTGGGAAGAACAAGGAAAGTCAACCACGACCAAGTCGTGATGCTGAAAATGAGATGGTCTCTTTGCAAAACTTGTGCAATTGCCTTTCTCTAGCTGTCTCCGTGTGGCTTGGCACTACCTACACATTGCTAGTGTACTTCTTGCTCTAGTCCTATTATCTCTACTATTACTATTACCACAAGACTAAAAACTCTCGCTCTCTCTTCTGTATTAGCTCAAGACTCAAGAGTTGACTGAATGTGAATGCATCCCAAGTAAGTAGAGAGAGGCACACAGCACACACTACTACATACTATTATGTGTGTGTGACCAGCATCAGCCACAACCAGTCCAACTCACTTTTGTAGTCCATCCAAGAAAACCAAAAACGACTGCCTTATATACCTATCCTACATTTACTACTTCACTTAATGTTAGTATACGCTTAAATATACTTGTACACACAGTTGTGCCAATATGAACTAAACATGCGGCTTATACAAAAGGAATATAAAATATATGTGTGATGTAGGTATAGAGTAAATTCTAGTTATATGAGTACTTTGTATGATTAGATGCAGTATGGTGTACATGTGTACTAGTAGCAGTTGAGTATATGCAGCATGACCTGATATAATGTAACTGTGGATACTTTAGTCGTTTAGACGCTCTGCCTGGTTTTCTCACTGGAGAATTCTTTCTATTCTTACGACCTCCGTACAAATTGGCTTCTCTCCGGACAGTGACTCGAATCGAGTTGACTAGAGCTAAGTGAACTGAAGGAAAGTCGACTAGAATCCTACTCACCAAAGAAAATGTACACTGCTCCTTATACACCATATAAATACACTCAGCATAAATGCAGCCTACACCTATATCGCTTGAAGAACTGAATGAATTCAAGAAAGCGGAGCAAAAGCAAGTCTGGAAGTAACAAAAGGTCTCGTGTACATTTTACTTACTACATACGACTCCATATTATATAAGTACACGTATGTATGTAGTATTCGAATTGGCCTGCACTGCCATGCATTGCTACATTGGTAGTACATACAGGAAGTAGTACGTCTGTTGGAAATAGTTTGCATGACCACGGCAGTCGGTCGTCGTTCTTTTGCGAGGCATGGCGTGGATATCTCTCGAGTGTACGAATACTAACACAAGAAGAGAAACATCTGATAGAATAGAAGTAGAATGTAGTGGGACTGACTGATGAGAACTAAACTGAAGTCAAGTCTCATGTCAGGAGTCGTTTGTCGAGCAAATACCCATTTTAAGTTCCTTTACTGGGCAAAACGGCAAAAGAACGTTCTTCTTCTTCCTTTCTCTTTCGGAGGTAGCCAAAACCAAGCCACCACCACCACACTCCTTCCAAGTCCAACCAACAGCATTACGTAGTCGCCCTTTTCCCTCCTTGTTATTATGAGATGAGCGCTAAAGCACATTCCACATTTTTCTCCGTCTCTCTTTCTTTCCTGTGCATCCTACTCGTATATTTTTAAGAAGTATTGTATATACAATAGGAATAAGTATATTGCTGCACATCACAGACTATATACACAGAACTACACACCTAGTGAATGTCCTACTACTGTATGACTCTGGTTTCTTAGACGGGTAGTCTCTCATTCTCATTGTTTGTATGGCAGGAGAAGATGTAGACTCTGCTGCTATTTTTTGCACTTCCCCTGTGACCGCACGGAGTGGCCATAAGTATTTCTCAACTGCTCATCTCTTCTCACAAGCCTGTGGCTGAGAGATCAAAAGTTTTCCACGGATTCTTTTCCTCTACTCCTACAACCACTATTTTCTGTCTGTCGACTCTGCCCTTGCCTGTCTTTCTTTTTCGCCTTTCCATGACATCTTCTCTCTCTCCCGTCTACTTTACCACATCACATGCACAACATAGTCTTCAAAGTATTTCAAGGCATTCTCTCTCTTTTCGAGATGTTATTCTTCCTTCCCTTCGACTTAAGTCAGTCTCTTGTCGTTTTTCTTCCTGTGCACTCGTATGTTTTGCGGACGAGCTGATTTCCTCCTTTTTACCAAAGGAATGAATTGCCTTCACTTGACTCGCCTTACCTTCGCTCATATATTGCACTTGTACTCCTCTACAACCATTGCACTGCCAACTATAATAACCTTCATACTAGGCCATGCTACCTATACATAGTATTATTATCCAGGAACTACATAAATACTACCTTACTACCGCTTAGTCATATTGCATAAGAAAGCAAAGGAAGTGAAATTTCTACTTATATCAAAACATAGTACTGCACTTTTTGCCATATAGGTTTAGAGGTCGAACTAGGACGTTATAGCCTAGTAGTAGTGCATGGTAATGCTAATGCCACATGGCTACTCGCTGTCCTATTTATTTACTACATTTCCTCTCGTGTACACCATAAATGTTTCGCATGCAGGTATGGTATTGTGTTTATATGCTGCACAGGTTTACATTTGATGCTACGGGTTTGTTTGCTATAATATAAGTACATATGTGTATAGCATATACACATCGATTGCTAAGGTTCATGTTCAGGGACAGAATGGCCCAGTAAAGAGGAATACTGGTGTATTACTGTATTTCTACTCGTACACTCCTGTACATTCATGTGTATTTCTTTTCTTTTGTCTTTGGCATTTTGCTTGTTATTGTTATATGTGTAAAAGCTTGTCTCAAACGCAAGCGAACGGAACTGAAGGAAACCTCAAAGGGATTGGCTGTCGACTGAAATTTGATTCTCATCTGTCTTGATTAACCCCAGATGTAGACTGGGGAGAGACGTCGTCCTTTTATGAAAAGGCTCGAAACGTACAATATACTCTGCTACAACTTATTCCGTCTAACATGTGATGCAGCCACCATCCACCCACAGAATGTATCGGCAGAAGACGAGCCTCCTACTCATTCTTCACTTCACACACACGGACGTAACGCATTGACATTGACGCACAGTTCCAGAAGACTGGAGCTGGAGAGCTATGCTATCTCCGTTTTCAGGATGTGTTGCTCCTTCCATCTTCTTTCCCTTGTAGCTTTCAATTTACTCCGTACTTAATCCTATTCCGGCATTATATTTTCTTGCGTTATGATATGACCCGGTCGGTGGATTGTACTATGAGCTCTAGCTATAGGATTATTACTCTTCTGTCATAAACCATACTTAAAAATATAACATGACAACATCGCATCAATTTCTTTTGCTTATTACGATCAATAGCCCACCAATAGCAGGCACTAAGCTTTTAATTTATAAAATATAGCCTCTTAAGAAAATGAATTTGTTCATCCTTCCTCTTTCCTTTTCACTACAAAATTCATTCATTCAGCAACAAGAAAGATGTGCACATAGCTAACGTATCCAAGCCTGTGTTTACTCAAACGATATTTATATAAATACGGGTATATATCAAAATCAAAGAGATTTACACATACCGTGCCAGACCATTACTGCATAGCGTAGGAATGGATCACTGGTAAAACAAGTAGCAAATATTGTAGTAGCGGTACACCAATACACACAGTATAATAAATTTCTGTGATTCCTACATCAAAGTCACTGAAGAATGAGAGCGCGTTACTTATTTCTTCAGATCAAGACTTGATTTCCCTAGTTTTCTCTTATCTGCTTATCGCTTAGCTATGTGCACTAATACTCATTCCTAGTCTGCCACCCTGTTCAAATGAAAGTGTAAAAAATGAGATAACAGCAAAAGATATTTCTTGATCAATTCTCCACTTCTTGCATACTATTTCATTCCACTCTCTTCGAGTAGCGTATCACTGATGATAACTACATGAGAATTCGTGTGCATGAGAAATTTAAAGCATTCTCCACTTATTACATTATCTCCTTCTTTTGTATGTAAGGAACTAGCTGCGAGAGGAATTCAAATCCATGCTCTCCCCCATTTACTCATTCCCATCAACTCCCACTTTTTGTCTAATATAACATTTCAATAAGAATTTTACTACTTAAATTACATACGTATACGTACCTAGTAGCTATAGAGTCCAAACAATCGCCAATCCTCGTGTCGGTCTTTGGTACCAAAGTTTAGATTTGCCTTATCATTGTAGATCATATATTAGATCAGTTTACGTAGGGAACTCGATAAACTGAAACTTTAATATATATTTCATATAGCTATACCTCTACTACATTACAAAGACTCTCGTTATAGGAAGATGGAAAGATAAATGCAACAGAATCCTCTTGTCGACTGACATTTTTTGTTCAATTCTCATCGTCTTCAATTTAATTACCTACGCTTAAGCTCCGTTACGGTTTTCATAGTTCAATTATGCAAGTGTAGTACTGTCTATATTCCAGTCACCCATGGCAAGAGTCGCACTTATTATACGGCCGATATAGTTACACTGCTTACATAAGGTATATATCTGTAAAGTTACTGCTACACTAATACATGCAGATATAGTGGAGAATACAAGTTGAGTTTCAAAAGAGTTGACTTGTCGTTTCAATAGTAGTTTACAGTTGCAAGAGTAGCCTTTTATTGCATTCCTTTCCTCTCAATTTAACACCCCTTCCTTCCTTCCTACTTTTCTTTCCGCTTGCTAAGTGTATTTCCCATCCTCCTCTCCAGCAACACACTAAAACGAGTCCGCTATTATTCTAGCGCTTCTAACCTTTGCTTAAATACTTACATTAGATCATGTCTTGGTTACTTTCGTCTTGTTATATATTTGTGTAAAAGAAAGTATACGCTTAAGCTTCATCCCTCTCTCTTTCTCGGAGTAAATTGCATATACCTAGTAAGACTCTTTTCAGATAATCCGATGTGGCACTAACTACGTTTGCTAATACCATCTCATCTCATCAAAATACTGCAACAAGAAGGAATGCTACGAATACAAACTGAGCGAGTCCTATTAAAATTATGTGATGCAACAAAATCAAGGGTGTAACAGTAACAGCTTTTTTCTTTGTACTATTCCCACTATCAACTATAGTTATTGTGTCTATGTTAATTCTATGCAGCTGCACCATACATTCATATTATGAAACAAAAAGGCACCAAAATTTACCTAATGCACTTTTCTGGTGATATTCTTAGCCCTAATATACAATTAAAGATTTCTTGTTAATAGAGAAAGAGGAAGCTTCAAGTTTCCCGAGAGGATTCTCAATGACAACAAGGATAATGATGAGGATGATAAATTTCCGTTTCCCCTTTTTTGACTTTTTAGGCTCGATGTGTCATTGCAAGGATGATACAGTGACAATATTTCACAGCAGTCTTAATTTTACCAGTCGAAGTGAAGTATCTTCACTGTAATATTCACAGGCTTTATTCCTTGTTATGTGGCTTTGGCAGACAAGCTCACAAAATTATAGCAGTTTTAAATCACAATAGATCATCATGCTACGGGACTGCCACTGCTGAACCAGGAATTTCGGTTTTTGTGTTAATTTAATTTTACTTGCAATTAATTGGTCATTTGACTTTGCCAATTAAGACTTTGGAAACTATTGCAGATTTATTTATTTATAATTTAGGTGGGTAAATGTGAAATGTGTCGATTATGCAATTTATTGAAAGACAAGGTTATTTTTCAATGCTTAATGTAACTAAAACGATATTATGTGACATTTTTCATAGATGAGTAATAATGAGTACATAGAAAGAAACCTTGTCACGTGACTGAAATGTGTTCTTATTAATAATTTATTTAGCGAATATAAATTGAAATTTTCTAACGTTCTGCTCACATTTTGTTGGTCTTTAACAAGGAACTATTTGGTGTGTTTTACAAGTGGCATTTAGTATTCTGTATTGCATTGTATTGACAGCCCATTAGAATTTCAAGAACAATGGCTACACTTGCACTTGCTGTAATCTATGAAGTGTAGCTGGCAGTAACAAAGAGTCGGAAGGATATCTTAACTGTCAGAAAGGATATGAAGTGCCCTTCTGGAATCACTGTGTGGTTCTTTTGTCTGTATGTGTAAGCGAAATGATGAAAAGAATAAAGTGGATATTATTGTCGTCACGAAATCCAATGTATTGAAGTACAAAAGAGTAAAAAGGAGTATCCCCACACACTACCTGTATTATGTATCAGTCCCACAGCATTCTTTTTCAGCGAGCAACCATTCATGCATATTATTTCCTTAAGAAATGAAATAATATAAAAACTAGGCAATGCACGCTAAACTGCCCGCCCCTGCCACATAATAGACTTCTTTAGGAACATTTTGAAAATATTGGATTTTCACAGATCAAAGGAAGATGAGAAGTGGGCACTCTGCCTTTGACTTGTTTTCTTGCCGCTTCTCCTTCTCAACCACTACTCCCATTGTACAACACAGTTTCCTTTTTTAAGACTTCTAATATAAGTCCATACAAGCATAAAGAATATACGTCAGAAGAATGCCGGAGTATGAGACTACTTTTAGTTTTACCAAAACACCCAGCATGACCATCCTTCACAGTGTATAGTACTTAGTAAGCAGCATAGTAGTACAACTGAAAACTTCATTCTTTTCAAACCAGACACACACAAGCTTTAGTCAGCTGTATTGTGTATAAAGAGTTGAATGAAAGGAAGGCGATATTAAAGAGCGCTATATACTTAGTATCATTATATAAATCTACTTCAACTCATCTCCAACTAACTTTTAAGATGATTTTGTGTTCTTCTTGTTTGGCAAGAGTATTGTCGTCCTTCCTTGTCTTCTGCTACTTTCACTCTAAAAACTATTCTGCTAAATTGGGAAGCTGTGTTTGTACTAACGTGTATAACGTCAACTCCTGTGGTATGCAATACGTTAAATCATCCTACTCTTACATATTACACAATACAATGATACGTTTAGACCTTAACTTTAAACAAAACTCTGCAAAATACTATAATACTGTAAGTGCTACTGTGCTATATAAAACCATAGTACTATTATTAGTATATACATACATGAAGAATACAGATACACCCACAATGTCATGCTACACCACAAATACATCATACTATCATCTTCAATAAGTAGTTCTTGCTTTCTATAAATATAACATTGCCTCGTATTGAAGTGTAGGTAATATAGTAACATAATATCCTACAGATATCTGGGTGTAGTGTAGTAGACTTAAAGGCATAAGAGTTCTATAGTTTTATTATGGGTGAGTATATGTATCTGTAATATGTGTTGGTGTCTTGTCTCTTTTCTATTTTAGAAAGTTCTATTGAATTCGGCTTGTCACACAAATGCAAATGAATCTACTTAAGACAAGTGGAAGAGTTGTATGAGAACGGCGAGAGAGAGAGAGAGGCAGAGAAAGAGTCTCTATTGTGTGTTGTGTACATACTGGCATGCATTGAAGATCTTCATGAGAGTTGAACACAAGTAATAGTTCTGGTGAGTAAAGTAGGGAAGTCTGAAAAGCATATTATAGTAGTATGGTGGAGTAGGAGCAGTACTTGCAGTCGTCTCAGTAGCTCTCAATTGAATTGACTTGACTCGGCTATTTCTCAATGAGAAAGGCTTTCAGTTTCTCTACAACCACTTTAAACTTACGCTAACGAATATAACTTTCACCAACCAAACCAACCACCAACTCTCTTTTTCATCTTTACTTTCAACTTTCCACTATGCATACGTCAAAAGATCTCAAGCTAGTAAGTAGCAGTGCTATGTATGTGTGTGGTATGTATGTTAAGACTTAGCCAGTTACCAATTTCTTATATCTTTGTAGTGTAGAGTACAGTGCATCACCAAATAGCGACTACTACTACTATGAGTAGTAGTGCACAACTTTTTCAAGTTATTTAACAACAACCACACGTTGACGGCACTATGAAAGACGGTGGTTGATGTTTGTAAGAAAAGGCATGAAAAATCTGACAAGGGAGGCAGAGGAAAGACAACTTACCGAAAACAATCATTCGAGCAGCCTCTATTGCATCACCTACAAATAAACAAAATTAAAGTTTGATTTAAATTCAGAATTCTTCATTCTCTGCGCATACATTTATGTTGATTGTGTTTTGCAGTCATTACCTTCGAATGTAGACACACGACAAATCCAGTCACCTGGAAAAACACAACGAAAGAATTAAGGTCTTATATTTAGACAACAGAAAAAGCTTTTTAGCTTTGTTTCCATTAGTTTCCTTCGTTAGTTTCCCTTATTTGCTTGACTTGGCTATAGACTCACAACAGTCAAGTAGCGAGGAGAAATAAAACTCAGAGACTCTACTCACAGAGAGCTACTTAAAGCGTTAGACCTGTTTTCTAGTATTTATGCGTCGTGAGTATGTATACCTACTACTAGAATAGAAACTCACGTATGTAAATTTTACGTTCATTGTTGATTTGTCGACTTATGACTTGGTGGTACATGTTGTTGATAATTTGCATGAAGAATGGAACTAAGGGGCAAATAGGATTCCAATTCCAATTCCATGATGTACGTGACGGTGTAGACGAGAAGATTTTTATTTACAGACAGATATCCTAGATATTAGGTTAGTATGCACAGGGTCATGGAAAAACATACAGTTTTCGCATGCACCACACCAACACAATGAGATGCGCATCAGAGGGAAGCCTTCCACTATACGAGAAAAATTAACTTTTTCATAAAGCTACTCATAAATCCAAGAAAGTCCTCGTCAGCAAGAAATCTCCAATAAATTCTCAAGTACTTTAGTATAAGTTACGTCTCATAAAATATTTATTATGTGCTTGTTGCCAATAAAATCCTTTAATAAAGGTTCCTAAATCTCAAACTATATTTATGCACACTATGTACATTTCTCACTATACAAGTATACTACACAGATAATACCTACTCAAATGCAATCTTACGCTACTTGCTACAGCTATGTTCTGCTACTAGAAAAATATTGGCTGGTGGTAGTTGTAAGATTGTCTAGATACATTTGTGTTTCTTGACAAGTTGCCTATACCATTACTACTGGCCTGGCAGACAAAGAATGCTGAATTGAAAGTCGACAGAGTGACTGAGTGATAGAATTGGATTGAATAGAAAATGAGATTGCATCTACAACCGAAACTCTACCTAAGTATGTAAAAAGCTTGTACAACCTTCTCGGACAGGATATTTTATACGCTGCACACTCGTGTATGTTTTATTATAAGGTACACTGCCTAGTGTGCCTAGTAAGTATATGGGAAGATATTTGCAGTTGAGTTAGTGAATTAGTATAACTAGCGACAGTGTAGAGTGTGAGTGTATAAGGAGACACATACCGCTGAGCTCGACAGAAGGACGAATGATATTGAGAGCCCGGTACATCTTGTACATATCCTCATCGGCTTTGTATTCCAAGTTGAGTTTTCCTCGGAGCAATCCAAGATCTTGAGGTTTCTGATTAGGAATCCATTGGTAGACTGGAGACTGTTGTTTGTTGAAAAACCACTTAACGACAAGACCGGGTTTTTCATGCTCTTCAATGCTATAGTCACAGTCGAGTATCACGAAGTCTTCCGTGCCATTTTTGATGAGTGGTGGAACTTTGAGGTCGTTGATATGCACCCCAGTCACTCCTACAAACAAACCAAGAAACACAGTCAACATACAATCACTCAAATCAAATGTTGAAATACATGCATCTATTTGCATAACTGCAACTGATCTCCTTAACTTAACTCAACCGTACACTTTCTACAACATAGTCTTCCTTCCTTAATGTCATTTCACCATTACTCCCTCACATAACATAAATCTACCACACTGGCACTCCTATATTCCATATTCCATACTACACTGTGTCTAAGAGACTCTATAAATATAAAGTACCTAAGCAGTAAGACCATCGTATGTCACTATGCATACACTAATACCACTCATGATTTAATACATACTAATAGCACTATAACAGTGTGACCCCTTTTAGCTTAAGTCGTAGCAATCTGCACAGCACATGTAGTACAAACACTTTATATTTGTCGTCACACATAAATATTATACAAAACAGTGGACTATATAAAACATCGTCTCCATTTCCCTAATGTTTACATAGAATGAGTTCTCCCAAAGCTGAATGCACACGTTCTACTGACTTTTATACCATGAGAATATTATCGAGTATTATGTTTCTCACACTTCATACTTCTGCAGAACACACACAACTGAAATATTTTATAGCTGTGCATTAGTATACGACTCGAAGAGCATTTGCCCCTCTGAGCTCATAATAGTCACACATAGTGTCTGTATAGTAATAATTCTATTGGTTACTTCCAGTCTATAGACAACTACTACATTGTAGTAGGTACTTACGTGTGTATTCATACACGTATTGTGCATAGGGTGAGGACAGAAGAGTGTCGCCGCGTCAGCAACGTTCGACTTTTATACAAGAATGGGGGCAGTCAAAAAAGAAGAGAATTATGTACAGAGTACATAATAGGAGACTGACTGTGGCAGAAATGTGAAGACGCCTTCACATCAGCAAAAAGACGTTCAGTCACCAACTCCTTTTAACACACATAGACATAGACACACATTCACATACAAACTGAATGTGTGTGCTACTCCTACAACTATTACTCCTACTCCTAAAAGTCATGACTTACAAACAGCAACTCTCATTTCTTTCCGTTGTCACAGGTTTTCTATTTTATTCCTTTTTGTGCGATATTGCTCATGTCATTCCATTTTTCTAGAGAGAGATTACATAACTGAAGCTATGGAATGAGATGAGGCATAAAGGTATTGACTGCGTGTTTGTGTATAGCAATGCAGTGCTACTATACTCTTACTTATACATCCTATATTAGTTTCCAGTATGTACGTTTATGTATACATAGGGTGTAATATGGGGAACAGATTTTTATTACCTACAATTCAATGTAGGTGTAGTGGGTTCACGCACAAAAACGAATCTGAATTGAACTGAATACAGAGAAAAGATCAGAACTCAACGAAAAGGTTGAAAGGAATAAAGAAAACTGGCTTTTGAAACGAATGAGCAAATGTGAATGCCATCCGATGCAATGTGATAGGGTTAAAGCTTTAGTCAAGTCAAGAAGGCAGAAAAGTGCTTTAGATCACAACGCATCTCCAGTTTCAACTTGAAATACTCACACCAATGCTTCCACGTACAAATACATCTGCAGATACACACGTTACACACAACCATCTCCTTATCTCCCGAACTTCCTTGTTTCTTTTCTCCTTCACGACTGTCTTTACATTTACTGCACCCACACACAGAGTGTATACATTTCCCAACCATTTCCAGAAACATGTGCGTATAGTGTATCACTGTATAAAACATGTAGCATACAGTGCGTGTGTTATTGTTAGAAGTGCACATCACAGCAGCATACTAGCAGTCAGTTTCATTTCCGAGTGCAGTTCTGTGTCTACGTGTGCTGTAAAGTATGGATGTGTTTGTGCGTGTGTTTGTGAGAGATTCAAGTTTTACAGGATTTTCTTGTGAGTGTGGAAGTAGAATTGTGTGTACTGCATCGAGAAAGTATTAAGCTTCATCCCTCTCTCTCACTCACTCTCTTTCCTAAAATATACAAAACTGTGTATGTAAAACTGATTTGTGCATGTGCTATCGCCATAAGTAAGTAAGCCTTTGCATTCAAAGTGTTCAATATCTGCTCGTCTATCATTGTCTTTCAGATAGTCTATCTCCATCTGTATCTCCAAACTCTAACAGACTAAACTTGAATTTTTTTCAACGTACTTACATATACCTACAATGCTTCTCGCCCGTTACAGCCTTCTATATCTGTACAATACAACGAATTTTTTTAGTGTATAGTATTCTATACTTACTCCCATCCTTTTCTTGGCTTAAGATAAGTTAGTGCAGTAGTAGGTACTAGATTCTTATTCTTTTCTTGTGTTTCATTTTGTATGTAGCCAGTCAATATGTACTTTTACTTTTTTTTTGGATCTACTATTCCTCCTCCACAAAATACAACGTAGATTTTCTATTTGTATTTTGTGTGTGCACTTCTGTCTTTCTTACACTAAGGCCAAGTAGTACTAAAGATAAGCCAAGGTTAGTACTCGAGAAAATCCTAGTGCCGAAGAAACAAACGCGGAGGCACCTTTGAAGAGTGATTCAGGCCTAGTGTTATGTTATACGATCTCGGATAGAATGAAAACTGATTTTTTATAGTTCATTGTAATCCCTGAGTACAACGTGGCTCAAGTCTGATAAAAAATCGGAGAAGAGAGCTCGGAGAAAAATGAATAGCAAGTAACTAACCACAAGCGAGATTGAAAGTTTTGGAGAAAACTCGTATAATAAATGCGAAAGGAAAGCTACTAATCCAATCTCTCTAATAAAGATAAAGTTTTTAAAGCTAAGTAATCCAAACTGAACCCAAGTGAACTAAAGACGTCTTCGTCCCACTTCTTCCTATTTGACTCATATTACACAGCTACTACCACCATGTCTCCTTATTACACTCTGAGACCTATAGCATAGTGTTAGTAGGTATTTTAGCTGTATATGCCATGCCGCATATGACTGGGAGTGTAGAAGGGTCTGGAAACTGTTAGTAGTGAAAAGTAAAGTCCAGTTGGAGGAAGTAAAGAGAGAAGCTGCTCACTTGAGTGCTATTACTTTACTACATTAGATTATTAGAGAAAATGCTCTAGCTACTCATTTCTGACGAACAAAAAATGATTATTCACCCGCATAAACTCTTCGAACGGCTACACTCAACTACTTTCACCAACTGCTTCAATTGCAAATATAAAGCAGTAGACTGTGTCTCGTCTCATCTGGAACTCTAACTCTAACCCGTCTGTGCAAAGTGTAGTATTTCTTTAAAAAATTAGGTCGTTCCATTTCATCCTCCTCCCTTCCCATTTTCCCATTTCCATTAATTTTTATGGAAACGAAAGAGAACAAGAGAAGAAAAACTGATGGTAATTCAAGAAAAATGTTTAGCCCGCAGACGTACATTTATTTCTAGTTGATGGCGGTATTTTGTTCTCGTCTTTTGGCTCGTTTGTATTGTAACTATCTCGTGTAAGTATTCTCAACCAACACTATTACAGACTAAAGTACATGCACTCTTGTATAGACACTATGCCACTGCCACCGTCTTTTATAATACTTTGATACAGCTATTATTCAGCAAACTCAATATTATACTCATTCCACTGCTTGTTTAGTATTTAACGACATGTCATGACATACCAATAAGTAAAACGAGCATCATTTTCTTTGCAATTTTTTCTTGTTTACAATACAAATACTTTTGGCAACAAGACACAATATACAACACATGGCACGTACATAATATCACTCCTTCTATATACATTTCAAAACACGGTCTATGCCCCTTACAAACTAATACTATATAATATCACATGCAAAATACTATTATTATATAGTAGGCACATGTAGTAGGTACATGCTACATGTATCCATAAGAAACAGTTATTACACAGAGAGAAAATATTATAATGTAATGCAATATTATGTTGTAGCCCATTGGAAGCACTTTGGTATAACTGCACATTATTATATTGTGTAACATTATAGGAAAATAATGTAGCATGATCTCTGGAAGCATCAAAACTGACAATATCACTAAAATAAGATGGAACTGTGTTGCACGTTACTTTGTTCAAGACACAGCTTAAGGATGAATAAGCACGAGCACATGCACACAAAGACATGTATGTTCATTTAAAACCCCGACGGACAGCAACACAATATCCTCATGGCATCATTGTGCATTGACATCCATACCAAATTGACAATGCTTCGAGGGAAATTGAATCATAACTTAGGCGTTAGCCAAACTTGTGTACGTTCATATCATACGTCCACTGTGCATGGTACAAGCACTCTGTACCTACATTGTAGTTGCACACAGACACATTACATACAAGAAATGACATGGGATGTAGTACACAAGTAAATAGATCAGATCAGTTCGTATAAAATAACATAACGCTAGATTGGCACCGACGTCGACGACGTCCACAGTCGCGTCTCATCCTCCAAGTCCTATCATCTTCTAATACCAACCCAACTCTTGCTTCCCATTGTTGCTGGCTTCACTGAACACAAATGTATATCTTCTTCATGCTATAATGGTTTGTTATACACGGTCTATTTCTCTCTCTCTATTCTGCACTGTATCAGTTCCTATGTTCTTCACTGATACTTACACGCATATTACATGTACCTTATATTATTTACTACTAGTATACAGATGTATACATATCTGTACAATTTTAGGAAAAGTCTATTTTGTAAGATGGACTTATACTACAGTTACACATAGGAAGAAAGTAGAATGGTGTAGTATAGGAGTGCTAAAGTACGTTGTTGTTCTGATAGAATGGAAGATTGTATCTTAGTAGATTTGGTCGTTTGTTGTCGCTTTTGTTGAAGGACTTTGTCCGATATTTTGTGTAAACCTCATTTTGAATCGTTTTGCCTCGTTTCGCTACCCAGAAACAAGGATCTACGTAAAACTGGTGTATAAATGTATATACATTCCATTTCCTTGTGTATTTACATATTGCATTGCCATGTGATCCAAGTTTACAGTTGACGGCCTCCCAAGTAAATCATAGACTACCTCCGCGTAGGAATACTAGTACCTACACAAGTAAAGCAGTCCAGAAGAGTGTATCTGTATAATAGCACGAGAGTACATTGCAAATGATTTCAGTCGTGTGTTTGCCACAATTTCTTGAATGTGTTCGTTAAAATTAATTACAAATGAAATGATAGCGGAAAGACTCAAGCCTCCCTTTATACCACAAGAATTTATTCACAGTGTTTTATAAAGTAGGGAATAGTCATTCCCAGAATTTGTATACTTTTAGTGATGGTGTCGCATACGATTTTATTATTGTGTAGTA
>JAQFYB010004437.1:0-16292 GCA_034694085.1 Pogonognathellus longicornis
GCTCAAAACGACAGTATGGTTGAGCAGAAATACAGTCAGTTATGACTATAACTACTGTTGCCATTTGTTAGAGTGCATTACACACATTATTGCTGCTACTAAATGTACAATGATACTAATTCAGATTACCAACTCGCCGTCTCCTCACTTTCTTCACGCCATAAATCTTCATATGAGTCAGCATTAACCACACATACCAACTAATTGAAAATACTCACTTCTTCCATATTATGCTCTCTGCCATAAACATCCAGTTATCATGTTCCAACTTTTCTGGCATTTATTGCAGATTACACATGTCAACTAGCTATTTACATGTGAAAACACTGAGCATGCAAAAATCATTAAATATGCTGTGAAACCCATCTAAATATGAATATCAAAACGAACACAGGTCGTTAAACGAGACAGATGATTCCCCGTTACCACTAAATTAAAAATGCATATGTGTTAGTTCACTGCCTGACACTTGTTATTCACATTCTTCCACTTCCACACCAATGCCGGTAGATGAAACCTGATTTACACATTGCAGTATTTACGATCAAAAGCTCGTGCTACGCATGTAGCACTAATGAAACGTGAGCATTATTTAAATGCAAATCAATGGTTGAGATAATGAATTCATTATAGCAATATAATACAACTCCACTTTATTGGCTAAATTTTCATACAGTAATTCTATCAACATGAACATAAACAATAAAGTGAGTACGAACGCTATACTTACTATAGGAATTATTTTGAGTGAACATACAGGTAGGACGATGACAGCATGGTGAACGTACCTTTGAAATGTCGTCAATAATCAAAAAGCCGAAGGCACTGCTGCATGTAACATGATCTGAGCTGATAAAACATGAATATCAATTCTTGTTAATATATTTTATGTCTACCGGTAATTTCTGTAATGCTCATCACTGGTAACACACTAATGTATCCTAGAGCTGAAATTAGTAAAGTATCGAATCTCAAAACAGCCATAATACCATTAGTATAACTCATCTGTGCTGTACAATTGAAAATGTTTACGTCAACAATTTAACCTTAGCAATGTAATAAATATTAAGTAATAAATTATAATATAGATTTTGTATAAAGATATATGGAGGATAATTGATATGTGTATCCATCATGTACATGTCTATGTCTATCTATCAAGTATTTCTGAACATTGCTGGACCTATAAGTATTTCCACGCATCTGCATGCAAAAAACTCAAACTCATCCATGTTTCCTTTCATGTAAAAAGTCATAGTTCAAACAATTTTCGAAGTAATAAGTTGTGTAGATAGGTACATAAACAAACCGCAGTAAAAAAGTTGCGAGTTCTCATGGTGCTTTTTATGGAAGAATTTCTATACAGTAGTATCGCATTTTTAACGTTTATGAACTGATCAAATCTGGCTGATCTTTCTTTTTTTGCAGATTTTTTCAATTATGCAATATATTAATAAAATTTGTTGCAAATATGCAGACAGAATTTTTAATGTATAAGTGAATGCATTATTATTGATATGTAAATGCAAAACCGCATAGTCACTACCATTTTAACAAAAGAATGCAAAAAAAGATATTTTAAAAGTTTGTTTTTGTCTTCAGGATTCAGCACATTGTATTGATATTATTTGTACGTTTCTTATAACCCTTTTACAATGTATGTTGTTTATACCACTCTCCTTATGTATTATCACTATCACATTGTTGCATCTAGTCTGAAACATCCACACAACGGGTTCCTTCCGGTTTATTTTATGGGTGTATATAAGCATGTGAGATTTGACCTTTGAAAGTGGTGGTCCTGACCGTGGCAACCTAATTCCATGTCCGTGTTACATTTCAACTTTCCACCCCAACGTTTGTATTTTGCTGTGGGCTTCTACTCTTCACACGTTATAAACTACGTGTAGATTTTATGCATATTTATAAATGCAAAATACCACCATTTATTTTTTCAGCACTTTATATACTACACCATTACCCGGGTATACTTTTATCAAATATACCCAAACTTGATACAGCACGCATTGATGTTATTTGTGTTTCAAGTTTCATAGAGTAGCATTCCGTATAGTCGTGCAACATTTTGTGAGAGAGTGGTGACTCCCGTTGTTTCCTTTCCGTTGCCGTGTATATTGTACTTAGTGTTAGTAGCTACATACATACCAGAGACCAGAAAAGCAGGCAACAGAAAGGGTGGGCAGGAGTTGAACTTGATGTGTAATGTGTGTGGATAGCAAAAGCAATGCTCCTGATAAAAAGCATACGACCCTAGTGAGTCGCCGTGTGTTGAAAGTCCCACTGTTTTCAGTTTTAACCCTAACACTCGGATTTCTCTGTACTTCCTTGTGTCATTCGTACGCACAGGAACTAAAAACATACACAAACACACACAGTTGCTCACTCTTGCTATTCACCGTATCCTTTACTCCTTGGGAGTTGTTTTCAGCGAATACACAGGGTTTAGTCAATGCATACACACAGACAAGACATACACATACTCATCTAACATACGACAAATGCACAGTCTAAAAAATCTGCTTTATACTTTATAGCATTGGGCCATAGAACTGAAAGAGTGCCGTTGCTGTCCCGTGTGTGTGTGTCAGTGTCATGTGGTCGTCTTCTTCGCATAGCTAAGACAAGCTGAAGGAAGACGACGGGAAGCCAACTTTGCGCTTTGGTTTAGTGGAAAACCGTTATTCGTTCCTTTGCAAGCACACAGGGTTTTCATGTCAAACTGCCTTTCCTTACGTTGCCTTCCATAGCCAACAGCAGCAAAAGCAAAACCCGACTCCGAACCAAAGACTCCTAGCATTTCACAAAGGAGGGACTCCCGTGCTTTTACATGTACTGTGCTCTACGCCACTACTATTGTGCCACTACCACCACTCTGTTCTTCTGCAACGGGAAAGCTGAGCGTGGAGCAGAGCCGGGAGAATTTTGTGTGCGGAACACTAAGCTCAGTATTTTGTCAGTTCAGTTTCCTTCGGTGTCTTTGACTGTAAGGACGCATTGAAGACGCTACAAGAATCCACTCGCTCTCCACTACATATTGCATTGCATAACAACGGACGACGAAACTACGACCACGAATATTACGGCTAATCTTGAACTACAGACAAAGAAAAACCGTAGACTGACTTCAAGAAATACTTAACAGCGGGATTTCTTTTGACACACAGAAAAACCTTCAGGATCTTATCTGATTTGATCTGAACGGATCGCACATCTCAACTTAACAGCAACTCAAGTCCCTTGCTCTCTCAGAGCATCTCAACTATCACAAACTCATCGTACACCTTTTCTCGTCTTACTTTCAGGGACAAACCTAATTTGTTAAAAGTGACGCAAAACATTGTCTCATCGAATTGTAGTTAAGTTTGAACTTGTGTGCAGTTACAACGTGTGTAATTTTAGTGTACACATTTGACGAATTTTGCTATAGAAGAAACTATTTGAGATTGAGCTTGCAAACTATTATGAGTGCATTTGCAAAATAGTCTGTGAAAGAGTGATAAAAGTTGTACAATACAATTTGTAACAAAATTGCAATATTATTGTGAACATAGTGTCGCTCAAACTGAAATTGAGTCGAGTGTTGTTCATTGCCCCATAAAACTCAAATTTTGTCAACTGTGTTGCAAAGGAAACAGTGTTGTGTACAGTTGTGCATGGAATTTGATAGCATGTACAAAGACACACAGACAAGCCAATAATCACCGTTGTTTGATTCCAATTTGTCTTCATCCCAAATTATAAAACCCTTAATCAGATTTTCAATCTGTTTCACGTGTTGATTGTTCGTTGTTTATCCGAAGGGACGAAACGACGACATTCTTAACTATTTCATCGTCTTGTTTACTATTACCCCACTAACAATAAATACCGAATTGTTGTTACGTTCTTAAACCTGTGTCTATAGCCCGTTGACATCTAACTTGAATGAAACTGAAATTTGTGGGTGTATAGTTCAGATTTACTGTTCGTGTTTCTGTGTCGTTGTAATTTGCTCACTTGACGTGTGAAGAATCTATTCATTTATCTTTATATATGCTTGATTAATTCAATTGTATAAAAGGCAGTGTATCTGTCCAAGTCGAATTGTCAATCCCCCGAGTGAGTGAGTTGTAGTCTCAGAGAGACAACTAAAGTCTTCTGCATGCACATTTGTAAGATTAGAGCTACACAAAGAAAGTAAATTATTATAGATACGTAGGATTATTGCATATAAAAGTGATAGTAGTCATTTCTTGTGTTTTGTGTTTGTGTGTGGGTATAAAGAAGGGGAAGTTGTGACTGGTAGTGTTCAATAGGCGCCCACAATGAACACCACCATTACATTACATTAAACTGCAGTACACTATTGACATTGGACGCCCAGTTGTGTAAGTTTAGATTAGGGCCTTTAGTGAAGGCTATCCACGTGCATCTCTGCCGAAGAGTGGTGATACGGAGAGTCAAAAGTGTTTAGAGTCCAGTGTGTCCATTGTAGCGAATTGGAATGGAAAGAAAACTGGAAAGGCTGGAAAGGACGATGAGGATTATGTGACGTGGGCATAGGAGAGTTAGAGGAGTTAATAGCAACTAGGACTCACTTAAGAGTACTTGGTGTGGGTGGGGAGGCTGTTTGCACGTTAAAAGACACAACGTCAAAAACTAAATAGCTTTGTGGTCATATCGTGGTATGGTGTGGCGTGTACTTATGGACTCCTTGGGTGATTCCACTCTTTGAGAGCACTCTCCCACTATACACTGCTACTTAGAACTTAGTGCTGTAGTGGTCAGTTCTTGTGTGTCCTACACTTTGCACGAGACTCTTCTCGTCGTTTAAGCCATTTGGCTTTGCCCACTGCAATTCCTTCGTGAGGATCTAGCCAGGCAACTGGCTCAGCCTTATTATTATTATTGCCACATCTACGATTATTATTACTATTATCATTACAGTTATTACTATCGCTGCAGTAGTGAGTCTGCATCAGAGAGACACGAGAATTGTCGTCGTCCACCACCCAAAACAGCCCCACTCCCATCACACACACACACACTCCCACTCCCACAACAATACCGCACAACCACTCCGTCTCAGGCCAGTCTTATCTGCGACAATTCAGAATATCATTGTTACACTTCAAGCTGCCTCTCTCGTAGCTAGGCCTTCTTCTACTACCTGCCACACAGTAACACCAACTCCCAGAGTGCACTTGTTTAAAACACCCCCGAATTTCCCCCTCATTGACTGCACTCAATATACATAAACACTTTTCACCACAACCTCTTATTACTTTGAGTGAGAGAGAATTCCCTAATAATTTAAGTGAATCGTAACTGAAGAAAATAAAAGTAAAAGAAATCTGAACTGTGTGTGGTGTTGGTGGGCAATATAGCAATAATATCTCTGTCTACTATAACTGCTTCTTCTTGTTCTTGGTCTATTGCGACGCGGGTTGAGAAATCCTAGTGCCGTAGTACATACTGAGACGAGTTGGTATATCTGGTGTGTATGTGTGTTTTTATGTGTGCTATACACACAAAGACTTGAAACAGAGCAGACTTGAACATAAGAAGTTAGAGAAGAAATTTCATTTAATGGACGACTTACACTAGCGAAAAATTCGATTGGTGTTCTTTTGGTTGGAAGTCAGTCATAATAATATGGTAGGAGTCTGGTGAATAAGTAGAACAGAGGGATAGAATATCAGTGGGAGTGGATGTGGACATATTATAATAGAGTATCAAATAAAGGCTGAGCGAGAGACACTGGTTGACTCGACTGTGCGGGCATAACACTGTGGCGTAAGTGGAAGGGAAAGAAGAATAAGACAAAGGGAGAGAAAGCCCAGATTAGGTTAGCGCCAACACAGACAGAGTGAAAGAGCCGAAACTTTTACATACAAAGATCATTTCTTTGGTGCACACAGTGATTCGCCGTGCCACTGCACTTCTCTCTGACTATTTATGATTATTGTTGCCTGGGGAAATTCCATCAAGATAAGTCCAGTGAGCTACTACTCAGACAATGGAACCGAAGTCAGTCTAAATAGAAGGGGAAGCAATCAGAGCACTCGGAGAATTTATTAATTTGCTCCCTTGCTTACTTACTTATATGAGTTAACACAATTATATCTGATGAACTGAGCTGAACAATAAAACGACTAGCGGCACAAAGATAACTCATTCGGATACACACAACACAGACACTCACTCGTCCCTCCACATACAATATTACTATTTGTACCCATTCCAACTCACTCCCTGTACTTTACGACTCACTTCTAGATTAGCATACATGTATTTTATTGCTGTATCTATGTCTTGTTAAGTCTCGTTAGTGCTTAAAAGTTCTCTCGTCCTCAACTCACTCAGTCTTCCCATCAACTCGGCCCAGGACACACACAAAATCAAACAGTGTCAGAGTAGTGGGAGCTGAACGAAAGCATTTGATGGTTCCCTGCATGCACATAACATACAAATTGAGGTGTGATCATTTTTCACAAGTGAAATAAACGCTGCGGGAGATAAATAAATAAAATAAGCTACTCTGTGACATCCAGTCTCATCTCAAACCAGTTACGGGCCAAGCACAGCAAGGCTGCAACACACTCGCACTGAAAGAAAGCAGCTCCTAAAAGAAAAGGATTGATTGTGTAGCGGAAGGAGGAGGAGGAAATTGTTCTCACTCGTCGAGAGAATCTCTTTGGACAGGGATTAAATGTAAGTCCACTTAAACTCGCCTCACTATTCTCCGCTCCCATGTCCTTCTCTGTTGACTCATCTCAACCTACGTCCAGAAACACCGCAGCACAGTCTAGCCCACAAGATACGCAATAACTTAAATAAACTCAACCACCTCAATACGTCTCAATACTACCCACTATAAAATATACCCTTCCCTGTCAATATCCTTTCACCTCCACCCTAACTAACACTATTCCTTGAGTCAATCCTCCACGCTCTCCTTCACCATTCCCAGTCCTATAACCTGCCATTATAATAATTAAACCAAGCCACTCATTCCTCCAATAATAAGCTTTTAATTAGTTTCCCCACAATATCATTTAACTCTCATATAGCAATCCAAAATTGCTTCCACGCTATACAATCTTCTGGTAATCACATGCAGTCATACAACATTTACTTATCAAAATTACTATGGCTGCTACTCTCATACCTGTATACATGTTTCTTGCAGATTCTATTATACTATTGTAAAATATAGAAAAATCAAAATACATTATAATACCTAAACCTGAACGTCTCATCTTCGCTTTCACGTGGCATTCGTAGATTTACGACATGTCATGCTTTTGCGTTACGTTTGATTTCTTGGGAGAGAGAGTATCTCACGCTTCTTTTATGAAGGTATATGCGTGAAAGCACTAAGTATATTTCAATCTAATACGTACACCGCTATAGCGGTGTGCTGGAAGTGTGTGAGTATTTTGTGGAGCACAATGCAAAGACTATGAAATATTATTAGCTTGATATGGGTGTGTGCGTTGTTGTTGTGTGGATATAGAAAGTGGTGCTGTTGGTGTGGTGTGCTACGGTTGCCTGAGTGTTGTTTGCCTACTGAGTAGCTAGTACCTATGTTAGGTTGCTTCCGCTCTGCCGAGTGCCTGAGTCGGGTTATGGAAGAAAGGAGAAAAGAAGTATAGGAGGTGGGTCGGCTCTGCCCAGCCACAGTAAGTAAAAGCAAAGTGGATTGGATGGAAGAGGACTGAGGAGACTGAATTGGATTGATCTCCACTATTTATTGCATCTCCTCCTTACATATAGCGTATGATGCAAGAGTAAAGGATGGCATTAGCTCTAAATACACAAAACCTCGGGCAAGCACTACAGTGAAAAGATGCGATAAGGATAGCTGATGCTTGTGCTGTACACACCACATAGCACACGCTTAGCTTTGTGCATTATATATACACAACTATCACGCTACTATTAATCCTACCCAACCGGACTACGGAATACGTACTTAACCTATAGGTACGTAAGTACACACTTCCGAGCTATTATTTTCTAGTTGATATTTGCAAGAGCTACTGTGTACTAAAGTTCCCATTCTTCTGCACTAATTGCTGCGATTCGTCTGGCTCTGACTAAAATCCTATCTCCTATTGTGTTCTCTATTTACCCGTGGAAAATTGCTCTTTTCCCTGACAAATTACTATGCGAGTCCATGCACCTCTCCAACATACACAGATCTGGACGGCAGTCTAATAGGCTTCTCTTCCTTACATCTATTATGTTAAGATTAACACTAACTGTTTCGCTATGCCATGGCTCAGCCATCAGGACATTCACGCAGGCATGAATTATTAGCAATGGAAATGTGCAGCAGGAGGTGCTGCAAACCAACCTTAAAAAACTCCGTGCATCTCCACAACAGTATCACTCGCTCCGCTCTGTCCTGCTGAGTTGTAGTCTATCCACTTTTCAACTCCACAATTACAAGCGTAATAACAAGTCCAATAATTCCAGAGTAGTGATTGTAATGAGTATTAAAACAAATAGTTCCACAAATTATTGATGCAGTGGCATATATTGCCATTAAATATTTCTTTGCACACAGCACTATTTTACCTACATGTAATAAATGGCTAGGTATATAAAATAAAGTAAGTTGTGTGTTGAGTGACTGTAAGAGCTGTGCACTACAGTTAACGTGACCTTTGCAGAGACTATTGAGATTAAACCGTTGTGACCATAAATCCACAGATTCTTTCCAGCAGCTGCGAAGGAAATAAAAAATTGGGTTCTGTAGTTAGTAGTACATTTATAGTGGCAGTACTGTTCAATTTATTTCTCCAACAGTTATCAAGCTTCAGCCATTGGCTACACAATAATTGAGTATGAGCTTAGCTGAAGGCTGGTAAAATCCTGATACAATAATATTATGATCTTCATAACTGTTTGTTATTTGTTGTACGGACCATTGAAAATCGAGTATTGTGTTGGAACTCGACAAGCTAATCGTAAATTCACTTTTCGTCGCAATGGTTTGTACAAGTTTATGATTTTGGGTCACTGTACATGACATGTGGGTATTTGATTACCTGTCGAGATGAATGCATTCAAAAAGTACACTAGGTATTCACTCTGTTCATTATAACAAAGATTCGTGAATTCCGGCATATACGAATGTAGCCATTTTGTTGTGTAATAACAAATATAACATATCTTACCTACCCATATATGTCTTTTGTATCCTATAGTAAGTTTTATCCTTCATGAAATGGTCTATGACCACTCTTTTTATGTTCAGTGTTCATTCCCTGTCCAAGTTCTATGTCACTATTTTCGAAGGACCATCGTGATATTAAGCTTACTGTGAAAACTATCAATGATCGATGCTTCTACTTAACTATGAATGTGTGCCTATTACACAGCCAATAATTTTACACTAAATCAAATTGTGGACACACATAAATATATAAGTAATTAATTCTGGTGTTTTATAGACTTTAACACAATGAGTACAAAAGATTAATTTAAAACTAATTGTTGGCTAGACAGTTTTTCTTCCTCGCTTGCTTTGCTTGCAAGATCTCAAGTTGTACTGACGAGTCCTCGAAATCCTTCATTCTTCGTCGTACCATTATTTTTCATCGCTCCCGCGCTCGATAGACGGCGACACGTCACATTGCTATAATATTAGAGGTCGGACCAGTTCATTTATTTAACCATATGTATTTCATTTCAGATGGAATTCTTTTCATTTTTAAAATTTTCATTTAATTTAATTTAATTTAAATGAAAAATGCATTTTAATAATATACCCAAAGGTACTGCATTATACTATATACAGTACTTAGGGTATAATGTAATCCCTATGTTTCTTTTCTTGAAACAATCACTTTTTGTCATCAAAGGATGAAAACCAAGGCGGTCGAACGGTTTAAGGGATAAAGTGGTGGAGTACCACACAAAACATTCAAGAAAACCATTTTTCATTTTGCCAGATATTGGAAAACAAAATCCAATTTTGTGTTCCAGCCGTTCAAACGCCTTGGATGAAAGCTGATGATTGTATTTAAAAACCTTTTGTTTAGTGTAAATAATTGGTATAACCTTATTTTTCACACAGAAAATCAAGATTCAGAACAGGTTCAGAAAAAACTCACTCACTCCGATCGTAATATTTACTCACACGACACACATACAATCTAAAGTTTCAAAAGCACTACACAAATATTTTGTGTTAAATATTATTTTGATCTTAGTGAAGTCAAATGTCAAAAGTTTGCCATTTCTATCTTTCAGACATTTTGATTTACCATTTAACTACTGGCGAGTTTGTATTATGCTGCTGATTGTATTTTCCGTGTTATAATAGCCTAATTCTATGCACTGCACTTGAGCTAAATAAATGAAAAAGGCATTTTTCATTTCATTTTCACAAAAAATCATTTCATTTAAAAAAAATTCAATTAGTTTAAATGGCAAAAAATGAAATGAAATGAAATAAAATGAATTGAAATTTAATTTAATAAATGAAATGGTCCGACCTTTATATAGCATATAGCTGTATATGTGAACATATAAAGGAAGGCGAGTAAAAGAAAAAGACACGTCACATAGCGAGACTGAGAGATCAGTTGATTGAAAGCCGCCCAAAAGAGACATCGTGGAAATTGACCATTGTACTATGCATTGTTCTGTTTGGCAATGTTCGGAGTCTTTTGTGTTGGCTACGAAATCATTTCGCAGTGGAATATGCCCCAAAGGCTACAAAGTCTGGAATCGGTTACACGACGCGGTTACTTACCTACTCCCAACCTCGCTCACTTCCTCGCGTCTTCAATTTCGCCTTCGCTTGCTCAACTACGGACACAATGCCGCCAGTAACTCCAGGAATCTACCAGAACTGCGATAGAACTACTGCTACTATTAGTACAATAGCGGGAGTAGTAGCAGTGAGTACTCTTGCTGCACTATTGCCATCTAAACTCCTTCTTGTACTTAAGGAGACCCTTGACTACACTTGAGATTCCATTTCTTCAGAACTATACATTACAAAGCTATACACAGCGGAGCATACATAAGGTATCAGATAACAAGCCACTTACTTTGGCCAGTAGGATAATATGATTTCTATGTACAATGAAGCAAGTGTAGTGAAAAGTTGTTTGAAAGCTGAATTGTTGATATGCACGACATTATGCAGCCAGACAAACAATTCGCTTCCGTTTTGTTTCTTTAGTTTTCGATTGGATAGTCTACTTATGTAGACTGTAGATCATATGTTAGGTGTTGGTTGGTTCACTATTATTTGTAAAATATGCTCGCTCTCTTTGGCGAAGACAAAAAATCATTTGGCATTGCTCATGCATACACATCAACTTTCAAGTGACGACCTGATCGTAACTGCAACTAGCAAAAATATAAGCAAAAAAAGACTTTGAATAGAATAGTAGGAAGTCAAATGAATGCGAATATTTGTTGCACCTATACAGTGGATGAAAAACTGTAAATTCCTAAAGAGATCATGGTTTTTCGCCTTCAGGACTTTTTCTAACTTATCACTTGAAATCTGAAAAGAATAATGAAAGCTTTTTTAGAATGGTTTTTTAGCAGCGCGTAATTTGTTACACTCTTCCTCGAAATACCGTTGTGGTATTTGACTGTACCTACTCAAACTTTCTTTCATTGGAATATATTATGTTTAATTTAAAACTCAGTTGGTAGGCATATTCATTGTTGTTGATTAGACTCACATGATGCCAGGTATGAGCTGTGTGATTCAAGAAAAACCCATGGAAAGAGTAGACTAATAACTACCTACATAATAAAAAGCTGTAAAATATTTAAGTTTTTACTCATTGATGCTGAATAGAATGTGTATTCAACTGAGCTTTCCTATTAAAAGCTGAAATGCTTGAAAGCTTAAGGAATGTGATGGCGAGTCCAGGTTTTAGGGTAGTATTTGATGAGATGAGACACAGTTAAATAATGAGAGTTGGATTTTGTGTGGTGTATAGTCTGTATAGGTAAGCGGAGCGATAAGTGAAAGAATGAGCTTACAGAGGCCAACCTCCACGACACATAGGAGAGAATATTCAGTAAATATTTGATGGAAGCCTGTAGTGGATGAATACATAAAGAGAAAATGAGGAGAAATAGTTGGAAAAGGAAGAAGGAGGTGGATGGAAATACACAAAAGGGAAATTTTGCATGTGTTTGACTGTATCCACTTATTATCTACCTGGTTACCATAAGTGTAGGTTCTTCGAGTAGATGGGTAGACTACCTCCGTAGTACACGCAGGAAATGTTGTTTCAGTTTCTGATGAAAATTTCATTGAGACATTGAATGCAAGATCGACGTCTCAGGGAAAAGTAAGGGAAAGGAGGAGCGGCAATGTTATTTTTGTGTGCATGTCTACTTTTTGTGTATGGTCGTAGTAAGTAATGTCTCTGGAGATTACGTGGCGAGCTTCGAATGAACTCTGGCTGCAATATGCAAGGTATTATACACACAAACTGAACGAGCTACCTACTGCACACCGCACCAGTCAAAATAACAACAAGCTTTCAACCTACTGTCTGCCCTTGCCTTATTAACAGATGGTTTATAGGAATGGTCGATATGGGTGTCCGTCTGTCTCTACCTCTCAAATACTGTATTGCTCCTGAAAGGTTGGACCTAGTGAATTTAAACTTAGGTATTGCATGTAATCCCGTGGTACGATGAAAGATTACGTCCGAAGGGTCAATCATTCGACTCCGTCATCATCTTTAACACGTTGATATGTAACAGCTGTAAGAAATTCGATTTAATCTTTGCACTTCACACGACTGCTTCCAAGTGTACGTAATGCCCAACAATATTAAAGTGATTCAACTACTGAATTACACTTTTACATTTAACTAGTTCTATCATTGTTGTTAAAACGAAGAATTTTAGTTTTTCAATCTTTTACAATGACAGTCCACATTGAGACAGAAATGATGTATTTTTCTACATTGTCGTGGTTCAATTCAAGCAAATTAATATTTTCTTTAATGTTTTTATGTTTCGCTCCTTTATTCACACCATGTATGCCACTGACAAAACGGTGCCGTGAAGATCCAAACTCGAACATGCCCTCCGACAATGTTTGATTTTTGTACTCAAGATGATTCCCTTGATGTATATTATGTTCATTACAAACTTAAAATTTCAATTACAATTAGCACAACAACCAAAAATGATAGCAAGGATGGGACTACCATATGTTTTCTGTTCTTACGATAGTTTCATATATCCGTTGGTTACAACGGTTGATTCGTTAATCCACAAAGCAACTTTTACATAGCGTGACCTCAGCAGCAAAATAGCTTTCTATGTTCGGTGTAGGTGCAGGGTACGTGTGGTACAAGTACAACATAACGCGTTTGTAGACGCAATATCAAACATGCGAATAAGTATTTACAAAATTGTATACATATGTGCAACACAACTACTATACCACTCCTATCAATATTTATAATATTCGTTTCATATACAGGAAAAGTCAGAGTCCGTTCATGTATTTTGAACGTATTTATTGAGCACGTATGCTACGGATTGTCCGTAATAATACAGTTGCATTTAAATGTTCTAACAGTGGGTTGGACATAATGCCTTTTCCCAGTTAACGGAACAACACTTTTTGTCAGAACGGAATAGTACCTAAAGCGTGATTGACTTTCGATAAGTCGGGTTTCAGTTTAGGTATTAGACATATAGAGCCATATTATTGAACATATTAGACATACTTTCAACCAGTTAAACACGAAGTTTATTGATAATATATCAAGAATTTTCCCATTTATTTCATGAGGCAATTCTGGTGGAATAATTTATGCAAAATCCAGACATGAAAATTGATAATCCGTTAAGTCCATCAACTTTCATGTTTTTCCTTATTTACAAATGTATTTCAGAAACTTGATAGGAAAATAAAGTAGGTACATAGTTTCCGTCTTTTATGTGAGGTGCTAAACTTTGTAAAGTGTTTTAGTCATTCCATATCTTCAGCTTTGTCTCATTTCTACCCAAACTTATAAGTATAATCGCTTAAAATTGCTTAGTGTACCGTATTCCCTCTATTAAGCGTCCTGGGCGCTTATCCAAATTCCCCTTTCTCAGAGTGGTGGCCGCTTATTAGAGATGGGCGGATTTTGGAGAGTGAGCGGTAACCCAAAAAACCACAAAATCGGATTTATCGCTGACCATTCTAAATTCTGAGGTACCACTTCACAGCTTTCGACAGGATGTACAGGGGTAAACATCAGGGACAAACATTTTAGAAGTGAATAGTGTAGAGACCCATATTAAGTGATGGACTAGTCACTGAGAGTGGGCGCTTAATAGAAAGTGGGCGCTTGCTCAATAAAACGCGTATTTGGTGTATTTAAGTCGCTTATTTGAGATCGGCGATTATAAGACAGGAGTGCGCTTAATTTTTCCGTTTATTCTAAAATTAGAGCTGTCCAAAATAACGTTACTCAGTATTTTGTGATGTGTAAGATTTTGCTGATCTGAAACAGTGGCAACGGATGGGATTTAATTTGAGGATGAACGGCAAATATTTAACTTCATTTTAAACTCTGAACACCATTCTATACACATATCTACTTCACTATATAACACCGTAGTAACTAATATACACGTATCTACTACCCTATACATCTAACAATAATGCAACAATTTCTGAATAATGATATACCTACCTAATTATTTTTTTTTCTTTCTTTTACTCTACTTGTTTATCCTGTTTTAATACAGTTTATCAACTATAAAGTGATGATTTATATGTAAACATTGCGCTTTTGTAATAATGTCCGTTTTTGTGTCACACGATTATACAAGAACGGAACAAGCTTTCAAACACGGTAAATCGTAAAATTTAAGATGCTTTTAGTTATAGTGACAATTTTGTTGGTGCAAAATTTGACAACCTTTTCATTGTGACGAAGTGTTTTCCGTGATTTCATAAGGTTAAAAGTAGATTGGCTGTTGTAAAGTTTGGAATCCTCTTGAAGAATCAGACGCGTGTCTGTGGTTTGAGTATTGCTTGTGAGTATAAATATTAGATGCATGTGAGCGTAAGTAAATGAACCACAATGAATAATGCATTGAATTGTGCTATCTTGCACGCTCGTTTTCCAACTCGCGATGCAGTATTCGACTCCTTTAATATTTACTGTAACGGTGCTACAGCATTGACTTTACTGACCGAAACATAAATCAGACGCCAATTCTTTTCCATTTTCTCTTTTACTGCATTTATCTGGGCAGGTGTAGCACCAGCGATAACATTTGTACTTTACTTTACTGTGCCATTCCTGCAATTTATGATTCCACCTATTAAACAATTTAAATCTCCTTTGCTCTGTACTAAAAAGTGCAAATTGATTCATCATTTCCTCTAGTACTTCTTCCTGCGAAATAATTTTTAAAGATTGCAAAAAATCAATTCCATTTTGCACTATTTTCTGCAAATGAAATCTTACACAATTGCTATAAAATTCGCACGAGATGTTCCTTGATGGACATGCATCATATTAATTTTTGAATCATTAGGTACTAGTTTACTTTACTATTTACACTGACGTTGAGTGTTTATTTAAGTTTGTGTAACCTGGCGTTATTATTAAATTCCTTGTTGATATTCTATTGCTTGCATTTTTGAATTGACTTCTACTTCTCTAATGCTTTTTTGCTTATTGCCACAGTATCACTAGTCACTACTAGTTCAGTTGTGGAGACCACAAAGCAGACCTGGTGTTTCGGCTCAGCAGTCTCATTAAATTTTCATTCGTCTACAGAAAAGAAAAAAGTCTGCACTACTGCACTCTGCACACAGTGACTTTGCTTTCATTAGTGGGAACAGAGGAAGGAAATTCTGTATGGATGCGTATTGCGTATGTAGTTTACGTTTCAATAGCATATCGTAGCTCGGAAATGAAAAAAGAACTAAGGGCAGGTGTATACACATAGGTTGGGAGAAGGTAGGGCTGAATGGTTCAACTGGGACTAGGGTAGGTATCCATTGTATTATGTTGATTGGTTTTGTGGTCTTGTTGTGTTACTTTGGAAGTCTAATAAGATATTCATGTCGGCATTCAGTTGACTGTTGCTCTTTGTGTGTGTGGCTTGTATACTCACACAACTGAATAATAAGAAAACTTAAAATGTTCACTGTGAAGAAATAACAGAGCCTTGTGTTTTGTCCGCCTCAGACGCTACACACAGAAAAATAAGGGTCTTTTTTTGCCTTGGTATCTAGTAAATTTCCCCCCAAGACATACGTAACTATGCAC
>JAQFYB010004438.1:0-16289 GCA_034694085.1 Pogonognathellus longicornis
TTTTTTTGCAATTATTTTCAGTGCGAATGGCGGGTTCTGGGTCAGTAGGAGGTAGTCCGACAGGGACGCATCCTGGCTCGAATCCTCATGGAGTGTGCCGGCCACATTTCCATCACCCACCTCCTTTGCACCATCCATGGCTGCCCAGCTCATCCCCTGTGTCCATGTCTGACAAATACCCGGGTTGGTCACATCACCTGAATACGAATGCCTCTTCCTTTCCGACGGCGACCTCCTCGCATTCGCACCACGGCAAGTCCTCCGGAAGTTCCGCCCATCATCACCCCCATAATTCAATATTCCCCTTCCCACCCACGCCACCCAAGGACACAACACCCGAGACAATAACACCTACCTCAAGTCACCAGGATATGTACGGAGGAGGGGGTGGTTCCGGCACGCCGTCCAATTCAGGCGGTGGTGGTGGTGGTGGGAATGACGATGTCAAACCGTCGGGTCTCCTCTCAATTCCTCACAGTGGCAATGGTGGGAATTCCGGCGGCGGGAGTGGTAACGGAGCCCTCAAACCAAGTCGAGAAGGTAGTACAACAAGCAGTAGCACTAATTATCATCATCATCACGGAAATCATCAATCAGGAGAGTTTTACCATCCCGCCTCCGATCCTCATCACCCCTACTTCGCCGCATCCCACCAGCATTTATTTTTCCATAAAAATAGTCCGTCAGGCAATTCTGGCTCAAGCGGCGGGGGCGGTGGAGGCGGCGGCGGGAGTGCCTCCTCACAAAACCATCCTGCTAACAATTTTAGTTCGAATTCCTCATCCTCGTCTAAAAGTGGTGGAAACTCGCAGAGAAATAAAAATCGATCTAGTGCCGGTAAGAGACTTGTCCTTTTCATCCGAACCTCTCTACTACAAAAAACAAAACCATATACAGCTCGATAAAAGTATTTCAGTAAAAAATCCCTTAAATGTCTTACACTTAACCAACTGAATATAGCAAATTTGCAAATTATTGCATTTTTCTTCCTTTTGTATGAAAGTTCTCGTAAAAATACTCTTCCTATTCTTTCCAAGTATTTAAATACTAATACAACTTGCAAATTCATTTACTGTTTACTAACAAGGAATCTCTCAATTTAAACTAAAACAATTTAATTTTCCTCTTTTCTCTGACATACTAATTAACAATTTTCTTATCTAAACTTTTTAACTAATACAGTAACAAAAAATGTTAGTATTGATCCTTTAGTATGAATTAATAATTAATTAAATACAGACTGAAACTAACTACCTGCTAAAATATTATGTGCATTGACAAAATCTTTTCTGTACTCATTGTCCCTGTACTGCTGCACAGCGCTTGAGTCGGTTGAGCAAGAGCGCAACTGCCTTCGCTGGGATCATGGTGACGGTAATTTAACAGTTTACGCACTTACTATAGTAGCTACTCTACTACTACCCCTGTCCAATCCTCCCTGTCGGTTTTAAATCAAATTCTTAACACCCCCGTTCCTTAAATCTGTCTCTTTATCTGTTTGCCTTGTTATTGTGTAGTACTTTCACATACTTTTCACTAAATCTCTTCGTTTTTAAAAACATCTTGTACCTTTATAAATTCATATGCACATTTGAATCAAGATTACATTACCGATGCTCTCTCTAAAAATCTGTCTATAATATTTCTTTAAGAAACGAAGAGGAAAATAGTGAACAGTAATTGTGGCGTATTTACATAACATTTCTGACTAATGACTAAAATATTTCTCTTGCGGGTGACCATTCTGATTTTCTAATTACCCAGTGTATGTAATGTACATAGAATACCTAAGTAATTATATTATTATCTACTTAAATTTATCCTAAACAGCTATTTTCGTGTTTCGTGCGTACTTTTATAGACTTAGTGCATTTATAAGTGTCTTAATGTTAAATTGTAAATGTGTATTGATTGTATGTGTGTGTCTGTGTGTGTTGAGCTTAGGTCAATTTCCCGAAAGAGGAGTGTGTGTATTATACTATTTACAATTTAAATAGTTTATAACATTAGTGTGATTATTACATTACATTTATTATGCCCATTATATTGTAGGTGTATTAACAATTCCTTATGTCTCTAATAACCGTGTGCACGCGACCATTTTTTTGTGATGATGACCTTTGTTAAATGTATTATTATTCGTACAGTGTTAGGTGATAGCGTCAATGACGATTCTATGTATATTTGCATTGAGTTTATACTTACTTAGTATCGACACTATATACCCAAGTTTTTAAAAGTTCTGATGAATGACTCGAGTCGTTGGGTCGGTCGATGAGTTTCTTTCACCAATGCATAGGATATAAGCTGTGTATAAGTTGTATGCAGCATGGAAGTAGCTATTTAGATAGTGCTGCGAAGATAATATCCTTATTTTGCTTATGCGTGTGAAATCCTAGTCTCGTTAGTGTATTAGTGTGCCTTGGAGCTGTTTGCTTAACTTCGTCTACTGTGCGATTAGACATAGTAAATATTTAAACACACACTATTCACTAAAGCGGTCACTAAGGTCTAATCAAGTACATACATACATACATGCACACTACAATCGTATAATTCATAACATAACTCCTATCACTAATACATACCTACTGATTTGATAGCGCCGCTATTATTTACAACTCCATTCCAATTCAATCTATCAATTTGACTTCTTTTTTGAATGACAGTTGAATTATTTGCACATAGAGCTAGACAATGTTCTTTCATGTTTTCGTATACATATCGGCTTAATTGTGGAAACTGCATTATTATCTTGTGTGTAATTTTTGCCAATTTGGTGTTCAAAGTGCATTTAAAAATATTTTAATGATATTTGCACTGTGAAATCGTGCCAAAACGTTGATAATCTCAATTTGTGCATTAAAACACGAGTATGACACATACTGCAGCATTGTACCTACACACTATGGGAAGGTGTTTGGTTGTTATTCTCGTGTGTACTTACCTAGGTAGGCAGAATAATAACAATTATATAAATAGCACACAGCAAATAATTTTTATTAGCTAAGTGCCCTTGAAGATAATATTCTTATAATTAATCACAGTTCTACACTCTTTCATCACAAATCCTATTATCTCTCTTTATTTCTGTACTCATAAAATATGAGGAATTACTTGAAGCGATAATAAAACACAAGAATAACAACCTACCTAACTATATACACAAACGTTGTTTTTAACCTTTATGCCTCCTACGTGTAAACCAATGTTAAAGAAGTGGTAGTTGTTATTTTAAGTGTTTTGGAATTCTTTAGGTTAGCTTTACACAATTTTATGTATTAATTATTGATGGAATTACCTACATCGCTCGGTGTATACGTGGATTATTCATTATCTGTCCGTTTTATTAGTATCGTACATAACACAAACACTCTCAATTCTATCGTATTGACGCATTAGTGCCTTCCTATACAAGTTACTAAAACTTTATCCTTATTTCAACCACTACATATAGAATTAGAATCTCCTCTGAATATATTTTACATTACTATTACAATTATTGCAGTGTATTGTGTGATAACATGATATATATACAAGCACTATGATGTGTTATTATTATTATGCATGCATATACCTACCTACTTATTTATAATACGCAAGTACAAGAGTACTAAGGGAAAAGAATGGTGTAAATTCTCTACCGAAGGTGTATTTATTTTTTTCTGTATTTTGCTACCGCAATGAAACTCATTTATAAGCAGGAGCTTCTGTAATGTAAAAAGTGTATACGCAAACGAGTAAAACTTTTGATATGATTACATAAAAACATGGAGCAAGACGAAGAAGAAGTAGTTGCAGAACTTTGTGGTTTATTTTCTGGCCATTATTATTATGATGCACAAGAGTGAATCCAAAGTCAAATTAAATTAGCATTTGTTCTGTGTAATTAAATCAACCTAGAAATAAATGTCTTTATACTACAAGTTCTTTTTATAAAAATTCCCATCCCATGGATGTAGAATTAATTAGTTTTCTATTGCAACAATGGATCCTTTTATTATTACACTCAAGTGGCAAACACACTACTAACTAACTACTAACTAACTATCTCTATGAGGTTTAGTATACCATAAAATATTACCTCGTACTTAGCGTACCTACTACAAACATAATACAGGAACAATAGGATTACATTAAACACTAGGTATATACAAAATACTTGCAGAAAGTACTTGATATACATACTTGGGCACTTATATTATCATATTATACACCTAGGTACTTACAATTAGTGTATAATAGCCATAGCAAAGGAATATCGAGCAGTCTAATGTAATGCACATACAAATACACCTTTTATACTTGTAAAGAGTGAGTTCGTTGTAGCTGGTACTTAGTTAAGGTAAAGTCTAGACAAAACCGAAGAAGAACATGACGAGTCAATACGGAATCTTCCTTGGTTGGCACAAGGAGCTTTGAGAGCAAGTGCTGTGATGTGACTAATAAAAATCTTTTTCTCTATTAGTTTACCTTGTTTTACCCCGTCTCGAGTTAACTAATGCAATAACAATATCCTGTACATTTACATACACATAAAAACGTAAAACATGAATGGGAAGAACAATGTGTCTAGTAAAGTCTCAACTCGAGTCACTTTTAAGCGTTTATTTTATTATTGCAATAAATTGGTGCGATCTGTGAGAAATTCCCACATTATCTTCAGTCTCATTCTAAACTTGTCTTGCTAGTGTCTTAGACTGCACTGTTTTCTTTATTTCTGTGGAATCTTCTTTCTTAGCACCTTAGCTTGTCTCTCTGTGTATATCAACTACCTATCTCTATTATAACACTCACAGAAGACCTACTGATTCTAGCAAAGTAAAGTAGTGAGCCATGAACCGACTCCCTTACTCTACGATTATGTTATATTCTAGTATATAATATGCTGCATTATTATTACACTTGTATGAAATTGTTAATGCCATTTATTAGTATAGTTGCAGTGCTAATAGTATCAATTTTTATCTTTTTATCGCATTTTACAAGCTTCGTAATATTTTATGTAGATCTGTGAGATTTTTCTGTATTATTTACTCTTCTGGTCTGTCTTTCGTCTTTCTGGGTTTCTTTTTTATTTAGATTTGTGAAACACACCTTACTTTTTATGATGGGATGGTTAATATTTATTTATTTATATCATTGCCATCACATTGTGAGCTATTTACGACAGTATATCTGTGTCTGTCTTTAGTAGTGTTGATTAAGTTTGACTGGTATAATTTTATGTGGCTTAATAAATGGTATGTTCATGCTATTATTTTATTGTTTAGTCGCAACGTGATAATTTATACGAATTAAATGGGAATGAATGCAACATGAATGAAGTTTGCTGTGCGTTTATAGTTTATGTACTCATGAAGTATATTATAATGTGTGTTTAACAATACTAGTTGATTTTTTCTACGTGTAAATATTAGTAATGATTGTAATAATCATATTTTGCATTGTTCTTGCGTACAAGTATGTATGTGTCATGTGATGTTTGTAATATAACCACATAGGTGGTATTTACAACAGGCATTTAGTAAATTATCTTTATTAAACGTCCTGCGTTTGTATTTGTATTGTGTTGATGGTACTGGTCGTGACTCGTAATGTTTTGTATATTTTACATTTACTTATTGTTAGTTCTAATGTAAATATCTATGTATGTGTGTCTGTTTAGTATCTACCTAGTAGTAAGTAAGTCTATGTGCACATGATATTTGTATGCACGTGATGCGATGGCTAAAAACTGAAGGAATTTCTCTCTTGTACTTTTGCAGAAGGTCGTGAGTGTGTCAACTGCGGTGCAACGTCAACTCCACTTTGGCGACGAGATGGTACTGGTCATTATTTGTGTAATGCCTGCGGTCTCTACTATAAAATGAACGGCCAAAATCGACCTCTCATCAAACCCAAAAGACGACTGGTAAGTTTGAGACAATAACAATCATTTTATAGCTCTAGGCTTCACACAAAACAAAACCTTTCTGCGTGTGTAGTTTCTCTAATGTTTAGTGAACTTAAGCTTTGAGGTCGGAAAAGTAAATGTTAGCTATCAACCCGCAGTATTACTACACACATACGTTTTTCAGACTTTAGCTTAAACTTTTGGTAAGGGATGTGTGTCCAATTAGGTATCTTATACTAGAAGAACGCTTACAAACATTATTACATCTTGTGCGGTTCCAATTATCAAAATTAGACATTGTACTTTAATACTAGTATCCTGTTATCATGTAATAGCATACGGATATTGCAGTATATACACTTATTGTTAGCAACCAGTGTAGAATTATTTTGGTTTGGTTTGAGAGTGCGTCTCAAATAAATTCTCGTGTGCATTACATACGATACTACAGTATTGTACACACATTCGGTAGTTGTATAGGATTTTAAGTAACTAAGTATACACGGAAAAAAAGTTTTCCTTTCTTCTCGGGGATTATTACTATGTAGCTAGTTTACATTTGATTAGCCATATGAACAAAATGAGCACAAATATCTGGAATAAATATAATATTTAGGAGAATCCTCTTCATTACATCAATTGTTCTTTTGTCTGGCCTGGCTTGGCGTGGCAAAAGCTACCTCGAGTCAAGTGGTGTGTATGAAAAAGAGAATCCAGTGTGCCGATAGACAAGTACAGGGTGGAAGTGAATTGCATTTGGCTAAAAGCTAAAGGAGTACCTAGACCTACTAACTAACATAAGTGTAAGTATGTGGTATGAGGTGGTGGTGTGGTTGGTGGCTCCATATAGCATATGTTCCTTATTCCTTGCTGTTTAAGTTGTCGTGTCTGCTTGTAAACTAGTCTGGACTGCCATAGGTACATATACATAATAGCAAGTTCTCCAGTGTGTATAATATAAAGTGTGTGTACATCCTTACCTACATTATAAGTTGATAAGTGCAGGTATTGGGAGTAAAAAGGTGAGCGTTTAGAGAATATCGTCTGCCAAGAGGATATGAAATATGTTTTTTATTCATTCAACTTATTGCACTAGTGATGTATAGTGTGTAATGTAACTTGAGAGCTTAGCTGTGTCATGTATTTGTACTGTGTATACACTTTTGTTTATATATACATCATTATATACTTACACTCTAGAAACTTGAATTGTATACGCACTTAAGCTTACATACTCATTTCAAAATGACTTTTTGGTGACCCTTGTGTGTCTGTGTGTTGTGTAGTAGTTGCTTTGTGAAATGATGTAATGCAGTATGACTATGAACCGTGTGCAATTGTTTTTTACAAAGCTGCACACTCATTTGCATAATATTATTAGGTATAGTACAGTACAGCTACTCGAAGTATTCAAATCTAGTACTGTTATGTATAAAGATGTAAATGTAAAAATATTACATTTTTTCAAGTTTTTCGTACAGCCAAAGGTTTTCAAAATTAAGAAACTGACTGAATGAGTGCAAGTCTCTGTAGCTTGGCATATGTTTGCTTTTTAACTTGTCTAATATAAGTATTTCCTTTAGCTTGGTGTATTGTATTAAATATTATTACCACTACTACTGTCTATGTATTATTTGATACATATTATATATACACACTCAGATAGTAGTATCAGTTCTAGGAGTAGGTATGCAATTGTAATTCCTTTAAGTATATAAAGAGTTAAAGAGTTAAGCAGGAGAAGACCAAGAGAGAGAAAGACACCTCATAAGTAGTAGCAATAGTTAAGGAACAGGTTATGTTATGCTCTTCTTAAAACTGAGCTGAGCAGGATTCAAAAACTCGTAATTATTTCCGGTCTCTTGTCTACCTAAGTTACGATACATGAAACATGACTTCTCTCTACATACAAATACACACAGAAACTGCATCATATTACCCAAGGCTTTAGTTTACTTACAGTTGCTCAAATATTGAGCTGCAGCCAAACCAAGTGCTGTACATTCAAGAATAGGAGAGTATTATTTGTAAATATATTTACAAAAGCTCGAATGTTTAATGTAAGTAAAGTATGTAGCATAAAATATAAAGCTACTTCTATCTATCTACCTACTAAATACGTTGGCATTCGTCTGTCTTCTCGCTAAACACATTGTATTTTATGACTCAGACACAAAACTGATGAGATGTGAGGGAATCGTGTGTGTTTATGAGTTGGGAGAGTTGTATAACACAGTCTTCAGCCACAATCCAACAAACTTTGAATATCAAATGCATAATGTTACATTCAAAGTACATAGAACCACTCCTTATACCACTTGAGAGTAGAATGGTCATAAAAATTCACAGTGCTGTAAGTTTTCCAGCTTAATATCATTAGAAGTATTTCAAATCTATTGTAATACCCATATCAGCCAATGTACCTACCCAAAGGTAGTTTTAATTTCTTCTAGACGATGATACAAATAATATGCCTAAGAAAATTACCTTTTAGGGTGTACTATAAAATATAATGTGTAGCTAAACTCGTGTGATCAACTCGTGAAGACGTTTTTGAGTTCATAGTATTCATTTTTGATTCCTGTCTGTTATTGTGTGGGACAATAATAACAAAGACATTATTTGCTCATAATATAGTGATAGTGAAGTGTATGGGTTAGAATAATGAAGCTACTACACTACAAGGGAGAAGACCACCATAGAAATAACATAAATAGGTAAATTGCATTTAGCCGTCAGGTTAAATACAATATTGCCTTTCTAAGCAGTTGAAAAGCTTATGTAATAATATAGGTCGGTTGTTTTGTAATGGAGCTTTGAAAAGGAAAGAGTCAAACACACAATACCATCATCCAACCATCCAGGCATATAAACACTAATTATTTATAGGTGCCCAAGTTTTTACTGTTAGAGTTGTTACGCACGCTGTGCGTGGTATTGGTATTAGTATGGCAATCCTCAGTGCACTTTGTTGTATAATGCCACGGACGGCAGTTACACTTACACTTATACCAACATTTAATCCGATCCCATTAGAATTTACTACTCTGTTGCATATTGCATTGAATAAGGAATACGTATACACTTCAACACACTATCATGCATTGTATACAATAGTAGCTGAGTATATTATTACCAGTATTTGTATACGTGTGTAGGTATACATGCAATAATGCTCCTTTTGTGTCGAGTTTCGTCAAGAAAGAGTAAAAGGAGTGAATAGGTTGAAACCGAAAGTGAATTGAGAGTTAAGACGTACAAATAAAAGCAATACTACTTTAGCCACTATAGAAACATACGAGCAAAGGGCAATTCAAGTTTAGGTGGCAACAAAAGAACGTATTATACCTGTACTAAATTGCAGTGGGACATAAAAAGGGAATTTTATGTAATGTGCTCAACTATTAATATGACCAAAGCCACGAAACTTATGAGATGAAAGAAAGAGAAATAGCGGCAAACCAATGTCTCTGTTTCTTTTCGTTGTTTACCATACACTTGCTCATACTCCAGACCAGTTTTAGACTTGTCTGTCTGTCTTTATGTATAGTATGTAGGTATCATAAGCGTTTACAGCTTATGATGGAATTGCCATGCATTAAATCGCATTCATTCTCCATTCTGTTACTTATGAAGACACCTAACACCTACATAACCTACAATATTAACATTAAACATGTACTTATTGTATATTTGAAAAACTAAACTTTTTGTATGTAGTAGGTCTACAGTAAGAATGCACTAACATACAGCTTTGTAATTTTTGTGTAGGTACTTGTAATAGCTTGTATAAAAATAGGAGCAGCAGAGTAGCACTGTTTATACGAGTATAATATTTGTCCAGGTTTAGGTTGTACTTGTTTTTAGTGTAGGAATATGTGTGTGCATTATTATGTAGAATAGACTGAATGGAGATAGATAGGATGTGGAGAAAACGAGTCCACTTTTAATAAGCAACGTATGCAGCAAACGGCTGTTACCTGACTCGACTGTTATGATGAGTGTTCCAAAACTACGTGAATTCACCTTCAAAGAGAGATAGTTGTTAAACGGGGCAAAGCTGGCAAGTATAGTTTTGTTACAAATATAATACAGTCATGTTGTGTGTGTGTGTATACAGTGTAATGGAATATTATACAGGGACAGCTACAGGGATGATACTAATACGTGAATGTATTATTGTCTTTATGTATTGTTGAGTGTAATAATATTATGCAGCTATTATGAGTATGGACAGGTATTTGGATTGAATTGACTTGGACGAGTGTAGTGTTAGAAAAACGTAGGGAAGGCAGTAGGGATTGTGTGTATTGTATTGTGTAGTGGTCTGTTGGTGTTATGTTATGTTAGTTGGGTGTTGTGTGTAGCGTAACGTAAGTTACGACAACAACTCCGCTCTGAAACTCGTTTTTAAAGGAAAAGTCAAATTTTCTCGAGCTCTTTCTTGGCTGAAGAAGTTGGGGAAAAACAGTTGCGGCTCATACTAGCAAAAAATAAAGGAAGCCTCTTTACTCAGCCGTTTCATTCCGAACATTCATTTCATTGCTTATTATTACACTCTATATTGCTATTACTTTTCGTACAACTGAACTAACTCACATGATGAGCCCAATAATATGTACGTACATACAAAACATCGCATCACATGTAGTAAAGTATAATACACAGATACATGCAATACATGAAGCGATAGAAATCCTTAGGTAGTTAATACAAATCACTTAACATTACACTTATACAATTATTAGTAGTAGACATGGTTAACTCACTCTGCCTCTTTAATTTCCTTCGTTTTACTTCATACACGCCTTTTACAGACTGCGTTTTACACAAAAACAAGGATTTCAAAGTAATTTCATTACTGCGAATGTATGTATGCACAGTAGGCATGTATTACCATGCACTATCTCTTTTTCTTTATTAATAATCATAACAAGCAATTGGTTTTAGCTATAGGTACACTACTACATAAGTAACCATCAGCTGTATACCTACAGTCTAGCAGTGTAGCAGCATAATAAGTATTTTATTTTCATTTCATACCTTTAGCTACCCAATATCTACACTGTAGATATATCGATTCCAATTTCTATTATCTATAGTGTGTATAAAATAAACATTGAAATTGTGTGCGTCGACTTCAATTGAAAAACTGTTTAAAGTTAAATCAACGAGCTCCGATGAGTTCACAGTCAGAAGCCGCTGTTTGACCTACTGGACTTGACTCACGATGTTTTATACAATTTAGATACTTAATTTAACTGCCCTTATGTAGTAATTGTAATAGCTACATAACAATCATGATGTAGTATGGAAAGTAGTACCTATATACAATTTACAAATACATACATTACTCATACACACACATTACATGTAAACTTTGTTGTTGTTTCTTAAATATAAAATGTTTAGGTAGCAATAAGCTGCTTATTATACAATACACTGCGCTGATAGTCTAAGTAATAGTTTTGGATGGATTACACTTACAGGCTATATTGAAATCGTTACAAGTTTTCTATATTCCATCCAGTTCAGTCTGAAAGCCATCAATATGGCCATTCCAACTCAATAATTGCTAATTAGTATTTTATACACGTTGTGGTTTTGCCATGAGTCGGTGAGCTACTGGCAAAGCTTACCCGTAACGTAAGTAAGTGAGTGAGTGACTCGACCAAGCAAAGCAAGCAATCTAGACAGTTCAGACTTGGAACACGTATCTTATATGTATGTATGATTATTGGCTGTATTTATTTATATGGTATTATTGCTTGTTCTTATTGCTTGCAACTTGCATACTTATCTCGTTTCTATAAAGAAGCCCATGTGTTTGTATGTAGGGTGAGTGTGGTGTGTGTTTATATATGCAATTCAATGTATATGTAAGTAATAGTTCTAGTTACCCATATTATGCAGGGTGCTACTCTTTTATAAAATACAGCGGACAACTCTACTACTCTACAATTCATTGTTAATTCCCTTGTTGCACGAGCAAGACTTTTAAGGTTGTACCAGACCAGAGCAGGGTAATTAAGCTCTAGTTCAGTTTAGGAATCGGCTTCAGTTTATTGCATGTTGAGTAAGTAAAAGAATGAGAGAGAGAGAGAATCTAAAGAGACGGACGAACGAACGAATGAACAAGACGATGAAAAATTGAAATTGGGCATGTTGAGTTAACCAGTGTACAATTTAGCTGTTTCTCAATGTACTTGGCTGTAATATATCTGTGTGTAATTCTCCAGCCGGTTTTTATTAGAAAGAGAATCAAGAAGACGTGTCTTTATCTCGAGGAGATACCTACTAGACCATTAGGATTTCTTCTTGGTTGTTCTCTCAAAGTGTTGGACAAAGGGTTCAGATACTGATATCTATGTAAATAAATGTTTTTCGATAAGATCCGCCTTTCATACGTAGTTATTCAATGGAGCAAATAGATTATTGGAAAATAGAGCTATGTTATCTGTGTAGAGATTTATTAGTAAACTCTAAACGAAGGGGATTATTTGTACTTGTACCTTAGATACTCGTACTATAGACGAGGAGCAACTTGAATTATTACGTACATTAGAAATGTATATTCTTTACTTTGTGGAATATTTTTAACTGGAAGATTCTATGGTGTGTTGAGTTCAGTGGCTAGTATACCCATATGTATTATTTCACGCTATCATTTTTTACTGTCTTTTACACTGTCAAGTAGCACCTCATGAAATTCAAATTGACAAAGGGAGATAAATATATGGATGTGATGTGCTATAGGGCTACTGTTTTCCGTGAAGTTCAATGGATCGGTTTCAGTTTTCTTGGTAAAGTCAAGTCAAGTCAAACACCTTTGTCTCAGTATATCTCTCTTTCATCTGAACACACTGTCCTCTCCCTGATGTCGCAAATGGGTTCACTTCATCTCACAAATTATACTTCCTTCCTATTGCTCAACAACAAAGTATTTATATTCAGACACACGGAACTTCTGTGTCACATCCCAGCACAGATGTTCGCAATAATATTAAAAATGTATTTCTATATACTAGTGCTCAATTTATCTGTATAGTATAACTTGTCAAAAAGAACACCGTAAGTAATCGAAAGACCATTTACAATAAGATAGTACGTAAATGTGTGACCCTGACCATGACGTACAAATATATGTCATTAGAATACGGATTTGGCGATATACAGATACCAGCATATTTATGTCGTGATCCAATCATTTCTTAATAGTATTTTTTGCTTAAGCATACTAATCTCTTCAATCAAACTATCGCAGTGTACATTGGTCTCACTAATTTTCTTACATAGGATAGGTAATAATTATCAATCTATTTATATCAACCATACGAACGCATAAAATAATTTGATGAAAAAGAATATTCGATTTTAAAGCCTAAAATTAACAAAAAATCAACATTCAGAACTCGTATCTATAAATTAAATTAATAATAATTATTGTAGCTTTTATTGTATTTTTATTGTAGGTAGTAGTAGTATATTAAACAGGATACGACTTGAATTGTACATATGAGCAAATATTTAGTAAGACTGAGAAAAGTTCAGCTATGTAAATGAGTCTGAGTTGAAGAATTGAATTTTGTATGGTAGTTGTTCGTTGTCGGGATTGTATAGGAGAAATAAGGCAGGTGATAAAATCAGATGGGTCGTCATTGCCGTGAATTCCAATTGGGAGAAAAGTGTCGCTCCGATAGACATCTCGTAAGTAAACACAGCCGAGCCAACACATCAGTCACACTCTCTCCTAATTCTTATTAGAACTTTATAACCCCGACACTGACTGACTGCATGAGTAAACCTGACTAGCAGAACACTAGCACTAACCACACTCTAAAAACTAAAGAAACTCTACTATATTAGTAAGTACATACATACATCACTGTTATAATATATGCATTGTATTTGTATTCCCACACAGCCTTATTCATTATAAGTCATATAAACAGGCGTGTGCGTAGTTTCTGAATGTATAAAACTGCTATAAAACGTTTATTTGAACTCTGAATTCTAATAGTGTTGATACGTCTACATATATTGAGCATTCAACACATTACTATTACACAACAACGTACTCTGCACTCTATAAGCTTTCAAAAAGGCTATTAACTCATATACAGCTCATACTTACATTATTAGTATTGTATTAGTGGAGAAATACAAAGAACATATTTAGCTGACACAGTTAAAACGCATACATACTAGATTTGTGCATTAGTATGTATAGTACTAGTACAGTATTTGAATGAAGCGAAGCGGGTTGCTTTTGTATTAAGTGTGTGCGTGTATATGAATGCAGTATTTACATTTTTCTGCGTGATGAGCATATGTGTTAGATGAAAATTCAGTTAAAGTCATAGGACGACAGATAAGTGTGTTGATAACATGTGACATACACACGGACGTATGTTTTTGTGTTAATAATAGTATATAGTAGTAAAAGTAGTAAACCCGTAAGACACAGGGAGATCATTGTATTGTTGTATTTTATTAGTATTCTTTATTATATGTAGAATCATAGAGATAGAATGTATTTTGGTGTTTGTGTAAAATGTGTTGAATCCAACGAGGATTTATTCTTAGTGCTTTTGCTTTTGTGGTATGGAATGTTGACTAGGTATTAGTATTATAGGTAAGCTATTACTGATATTTCTTAGGGACAAATACGTAGTTACGTAAACGCAACTGGGTGAGACAGTGTAAATACAATAAATAGAGTTGCTGTATTTATTTGTGTGTGTTGTGTGTAGGGTTTGAATTGAATGCGTCAGTAAATACAGTGGTGTAGAGAGAGAGAAAGAGAAGAGTTTTATTTTATTGCAGCGTGCTGTCTATGAATTTCAGAGCAGTGAGGCGTTTTTCACCTCAATAAGCTTTGACTCAACCATCAAACCTCCTCCGCGGCTCCATTTTATTTTATATTCATGTCTCTAATGAAAATATTTACGATGCCATCCCTCTCTTATTTAGAGAGCTCTCAGGAGAATCGAATTTAAGTCAAACGCACGGGCATACATAATATAATACTAGTATAGTAGTACAATAGTAAGAATAGTACATTCGAATGTATTCAACTAAAGTGTAGACACAGAATAAACTTCGCCACAACAAACATTTTTGTTTCTAAATTTGTGTTGTGTTTTCTAAGTATTATATGACTATGCGTAAGTATTATTTAATGTTTCAAGAATTATTATTTCAACCTACCATTTGTATGCGATTGCAAACATTGTTGAAATGGCAATAACAAGGAGTTTGGAATTCCGAACCTAATATTTCATTGATGTAGATATTTTTATTTAGTACATCATAATTTCAATGGTATTTAATTTAAAAAGCTACTTGTCGAAGTTTTGTCTAAAATGATCTGAGTGATTTATTAAGTGTGTCTCAAAAGAGGGAAAGACAGAAGCAGTTTTATTTCTAAGTGTGTATTTTACATTGTTTGTTATTAAAATCCGTATGATCTTACTGGATTTGCAACAATATCGACTGTAAGTGAGATTGAAAAAGTGATTTTTGTACGTAGGCGTTATGTTTGTAAGGTTTTTTCAGTGTCACTCACAAAGGTCCCATTGAATATCTCGCAGTGTTACCATTAACATACACAGGAATAATACTACTAACTGTATCCCAAGTGTTGTATTTTGAATTGTATTGTGTAGTGTGTACACATACAAACAGCTTTGCATTCGGTTGGGTTTGAGTAGAAGTGACAAGCAGTTCCATTTACACTCCTTCTTTCTCCAACATATTATATAGTGCAACACACGGTGGAAATTTAGTGTTTATCCTGTATGCACTTAAGTCAATGTATTTGAATGCATATTTGTAGTGTGTGAGTGTAAGTGTAACAACATATAGGAAAGGAAAGCAAAAGCACGCTTTGGAAGGTTTGATGCAATATGTAAGTATATATGACTGAGTTTATACTCATGTGTACCTATGTAATATTTTATATGTACAAATGTGCCTACGTTATATAAGTCTGAAGCGGGTAAAGTATCGACTTCCTACAGTGCTATAGTAAAGTTGAGTTTTAGTGAGGCAGACGGGGATTTCAGTGTGTATTCTGTAGGGCTAAAATATAATGCATGTATACAACAGAGAGGAAAAGTTCTATGTGAGGAAAGGAGAGTTAGCGTTTACAACTCAGTATCCTTGGAGACTCTATAGGATTTTTCTCCCGAAAACTATTGCTACCAATGTGTTCTCTGTTCTCACCACTGTCTGCAGTGTATAAAGGTGGGCTGTACACCAGGCGTTTCGTCTCTGCCTGGTTTTTTTCCGTTTCGGCACAGGATTCATAGTTTTTGAGTCCGTTTCATCGCCTTTTCTAGTATGACAAGCGTAAACACACATTGTAAATAAATACAGAGCCCTTTTTGCT
>JAQFYB010004439.1:0-16289 GCA_034694085.1 Pogonognathellus longicornis
TTAATATCGCGCGAAGCACGAAAAATTTGAGCAATTTTAGGCCAAAATCAGTCTAAAATGTATCAAATTCGCGCGTATTTTTGCGTTTTTATGCACCTTTTTGTAAAATAACCTATTTTTTCCGATTTCGGGAGGGGCAATTGCCCCCTTTGCCCCCCTCAATACAGCCTTGATATTGATATAATGCCTCCCCAAATATCAATGCAAGTGCATTGCACAAAGCATCTATTGTCATTTTTGTACAAAAAATTAGTACATCCATTTTATGGAAATGTTTTGTCAGTCTGTCTGTCCGTCACACGATTATTATCTAGTCTCCCACAAACATCCTAATCATGTAATGCACTGCACTGTATGCTCTTGTGATATTACTAATTGTATATACAATCTAGCAGTGTATCTGCGATTATATAATTTCTATATTAACAAATTGATTGTTAAATCGTTTATTCCGTTTTAAATGGTTTATTATTATATTATTAATGTTAGTTTAGATATTGCATTCTGTCTTAAAGACAAGAAAAAGTTTTTTGTTGTGGTTGAAAATGAACAGTTTGAACAGGATGTATTCGTTAACATTTAAATGATAATTATGATGAGTTTCCGAATATAAACTCACGATAAATTGCCATGAAACTAAATTACTCTTGGCTAGTTCTATTAGTAATTAGGTAGGTTAATAACGTATACCTAGCTACATTATAATTGCAAATAAGGCTTTTAGATAGAGTATACGTAACTGACATAACCAATTATTGAATTAATTATGTATTTACTGAAACGCATCCTTAAGCAGCAACGTCTCACTTATCTATCAGTTATCATGCAATTAGGCTCCAAATGGAACTAGGTGGTGTACATGATGTTTGGGGAACCATTGTGTTAATTGTGTATTTGTTAATTAATAACCGATACCATGCAGTTATTACTGCATTGTCTCTGAATTTTAAAGTGGGAATAAAATAGTAATATTGTATCACAAGAAAAAGTACAACATCAGCAATAAATAACTAACAACAAGAACAACTAACAGCACAAGTAGAATTATTTTCATCAGAATTTGTTAAAGTAAGTATTTTTCCAATATATATTTAAATCGTAAATCTTTAGATTTTTATATACATGATATTTTCTATTTTTGAAATATGTTACTTTGAACTTTGAACCGCAAACCAAAACAAGACAGTTTGTACCATAATGCTCAATTTATATAGTTTAGTAATTGAATAAACGTTTTAAAATGAGCTAATTTAAATACATTAACTGTAGAACACTTGTTAAAATACCATCGAAAAATAATACAGTACTGAATAGTGCTGATTTAATTAGATCTTTCATCCCCTCGTAAATCACGTTTTTTTATTTCTGTAGAAGCTAAATGTAAATTTTAAATTACTTTGCAAGCAACATTTTATAACTAACAAGCCTTAACCATGAAACAAATTAGCAGTTCAATGTTCATTATAATATTATGCTAATGCTAAAGTAGTTTAATGTAAGTATGAGCAAAACTCACGATTACGTAAGTGAATATTTAAACTGTTAATAATGGAGCAATGGAAGTATAAATACAGAGTTTATGTAGTATCCAACGAAAGAGAGATATTGTCTTTTGTTCAATAACCATCTAAAACACATTTTCTATCTGTAGGATTACTTGTGATCCGGGTCATCAATACCTTGAAAATCTTCTGGAGTCTTTTAAGTTTTTTATCTACCCATGTGTAAGTGAAATTTAATACTTTTATGTTTTATGGCAAACAAATCTAAACTCCTGAATTTAAGAACTAATACTAATTGTTACTATTTTAGATATCAGGGCGTTTGAATTGTATGATAACTCAGACACTATACCGTTACAAGAATGGGTTCTAAAGGACCTCAAATTTTTGCTGCCTTTGCAGGTATACTTAATTTATTATTAATTTGAGTATAAAATATACCAGTCTTATATATAACTATACAAGAAGCAGGCGCGTAGCCAGGGGGTGCACGTGCACGCCCAGAATTCTTAAGATTCTTAAGATATCCAATATCTCAAAAATTAAGTTATTTTGTCTAAAAAGTTCAAAAACTTGGATTTTTTGTATTGCTGGTTAGTTTTGACCTTATTGACACCATTACAACTCGCTATTATGGATTCATATTCGAATTTTACCCTCCAAGAAATCAATTTGTGCATTCAACCCTGTTGTGAACCAAAATTATAATCCTCGCTGGATACCCGCTTGCTGACAATAGAATAGATATGATATTATGTCAATTCAATTTATTTTACATTAATTTAATAAATTATAATTCAGCTACGATCGGAGCTTTCGGACTCGGAACAGTTTTGGGTGAGATGAAATACAAAAATTATTAACAGCCTTAATCAAAGTTTTGTCTTTGTCTATAAATCAAAATCAGCTTTAATTCCTCCCATTTCCCAAATGCGTTTGCTATCAAGTTTTACGAATGTTTTTAAGGTTGGACTTCACCAGCATTTCCTGACTTGGACTCATCGGTAAATAACACGAATTCTAAATTCGCGTACAAATTGAGTCACGATGAGAAATCATGGATTGGTTCCATTGTTAATGTAAGTTTACAAAATGCTTTTGTATTTTCTCTAGAAAGAAAAAAACTGTTTTTTCTTACAGTACAGCTTTTATTTTACTTATAGAATAGGTGTATGTCTAAACTAAACTAATTTTTTTTTGCCTTATAGCTCGCTGCAATGTTTTCTGGTCCTATTGCTGGAATGTGCATAGATGCTTTTGGACGAAAAACAACTATGTTGCTGCTATCAGCTCCATTTATTGCAGGTGAGATTTGGTCATTACAACTTCATGAACAATTTATTAGCATACAAGAATAAAAATTAAGTACTATCTATAATAATATTTTTATTATATACAATACTATCATTAATATAATTTAACATAAATAATATTTTCTATTATTATAGGATGGCTTCTTGTGGCCTTCGCGCACAACTTTGTCATGATGTTAATTGGTCGCTTCATTATAGGTAAATGATTTACTGCAAAAGTTTTATACTCAAACTGGTAACTGTATATGATTTTTTAAAAATCTTGGAGCAATGAAATGTATCTGTATATTTAATATCTATTTAAACTTTGAATTTTAGGATTTTGCGGAGGCAGTTACAGGTAAAGCGTATGACAATCTATTACTATTTGTTAAAGCTTATGATATTATCGTATAGCCATTTTCAATCTTTTCTAACAACCAAAAGCGATATTACATAATTTAATTTTTCTGTCTCACTTAACTGTAGTTTGGCAATACCAGTGTATATTGGTGAAACTGCAGAAGACAGTATACGTGGAGCACTGGGGTCTGGTTTTAGTATGATGATGGTTATTGGAGTCCTTTTTGTGTGAGTCAAAAAATTTCAAAAATACAAACTATTAATAACTCGATTTGTAATATCGTTGGGATAATTATTACCTCTACAATAGAATATTGGTAGATATTATTGATACTTTATGCTACAGAATTTGTATTGTTGTTTATTCAAGTTGATAATTATTCAAGGTTCTTGCCAATCGAATCAAGCATATTTGAATCAGCGAATACAGTATTGCAGGTTTATTACTTACGCAATAAACCAGCAATACTGTATTCGCTGAAACATGCCCAACATGGTTTGAATTTCAGGTACATAGTTGGGGCTTATGTGGATTGGCAAATTCTGTCATTCATATGTGGATGTGTCCCTTTGGTTTTGCTTGCTGCATTAGCATTTGCACCGGAATCTCCAGGATATTTGCTATCGAAAGGAAAGAAGACGGAGGCTTCTAAAGCTCTTTGCTGGCTGAGAGGGGCAAAATCAATAGCACAAATTGAAGATGAATTGAAAATTGTAAGCTCTAATAATTTAATAGTCCTTTTTATTTAATATTCGAAACCATAATAATGTAATTACCATTGAATGTTATAATACTGTAGTTGGAAAGTAGCGTTGACGAGACCATGGCCCATAAATCTTCTATGGGTGACCTTATAAAGCCTTACTACTTTAAACCCATATTGATTTTACTGGGGGTTATGCTGTTTGAACAAATCAGTGGATTTGTACGTAAAAACAATTAATTAAACAAATTATTAAATAATATTTCTACTTTGACTGGTATCATTAATAATATTTAAAAATGTAAACATTTTCGTATTTTTTACAGAATGCTGTTATCTTTTATACTGTGGAAATTTTTCAAGATGCGGGCTCAAACATAGATCCACATTTGTCCACAGTAATTATTGGAATTTTTCAAGTATTGGCTACAGTCGCAACCATTTTGTTTGTAGATAAATTAGGCCGACGGATTCTTCTGATTTTTTCAGAAATAGTTATGTGTGCCTCTTTAATTCTTCTGGGGTTGTATTTTTACTTAAAAATTGGTAACCCAAACGTACAAAATCATTTGGGGTGGTTGCCTCTAGTTAGCCTCATCTTCTTCGTTGCAGCCTTTTCAATCGGCATTGGCCCTATTTCTTGGGTAATTTTTTAAATTAAATATTCTAAAATTATTTAATCAACTTACATTGTAGAATCATTATCCAGCGAATTTATTGCAATTCATATTTTCATTTGTTTTTCAGATTATGATGTCAGAAATGTTACCACCTAATATCAAAGGCAAAGCAGCGTCCATTTCCGTCGCATTGGTCTGGTTTTCAGCTTTTATCGTCACAAAATTCTTTGATGACATTAAAGGTGTGGTTTTTCAGTATTAGATGAAAAGACAAATTGATGTAGAAATTACAGTATATAAACGTTACAGATTAAAAATAAGTTTGGATTCTGATTTTTATTCATGTATTATTTTATTCATTCATTTATTCATGACCTTTTATTCTGATCTAATTAACAGAGGCTGTTTCTATTCAATGGTGTTATTGGTTGTTTGCCAGCACATGTGGCATTGGAGCTATATACATTTTCATTTTCGTCCCAGAAACTAAGGGAAAGAGCATGGAAGAAATTCAAGCACGTTATGGAGGTCCCACGAAGCAAATTAATAATACTACTGAAAAAGAAACTGTCTATAAGTTGTAAAGTTGTACTTTAGTCATTTGTTGACGTGTGTATTTGATGAATACCTAATAAACCTAAGATTATTTGCATTTAGCTAATAATGTGGATTTTGTCCTCCCGAAATGGAATCTTAGATACGTTCATGTACATAGTATGTAAAAAACGGTTTTTATCATTCACATGTATATCTTAACCTTAAGCATCTCCCACAGCCCCTGTTTTGAGATAGGTATCCATTAAAAAGCCAAGAAAGTATATTTGATAGTGTATACATAGTGCACATCAGAGATTCATAACGAAACGAAGAGCTAATGAATAATAATATGAAATTGTAGCAACAACATTTATTACTCCTACTGTCCTACTCAATTACATTTTTTACACTGTTTTAACCAATTGGCTATAAACTGTCATTAACTAGTATCATTATAAATCTTCGATTCGGATGTTGTGGAGTAGAAATATCTTATGTTTAAACTCGGGTATCTGAAAATGACAGTCCGGACACCAGGTACCAGTCAAATCGTAATGTTTTTCAGTAAATATCGGAATGTAATAAAACCAACTATTGCCAATAATCCAGCCGGACCACGTGGGTTTGAATTTGAAGAACCAATCTCTACAGGTCGAATAGCAGCTGGAACATTCTTAGCCACTGAAGATGGATAAAAAAGATAATTTCCAGGAGGGCTGTAAAGAACAGACGAAGATATTTAAGATTTAAAATATTTAAGATATGGTTAAGAAACAGGAAGGTATCTAGGATTCTGAAATGGGTGGTCCCCCGATCACCGATTAAGTCACCGAGTCAACTGACAACTGACTCTAGTTAGATAATATTGTATTTTTACCAAAATTGTTGTGACCACAAAATTTTGATTGCAGCTTGCATCAACACAAAAAACATAATAATAATAATATGGTCTTGTGTTGGGTAAAGTGTTATCAAAATTCTTTTTATAATTTTGGTAGAAATTCAAAAATATATAGTTTAAGTTGGTGACCTGGCCCGGCCACTTCATGGCCCGGCCGGGAGGAGCTTCCTCGTTCTTACGGCACTGTGAAACATGGAGGTAATGTCATGTTAATTTAACCTTATAAGGAAGGTATGCTATTTCACGAATAATTTCGGCTTCCAAGTCTAATTATTTAAACACTGAATTTTTAATTCCGTTTAAAAACTTAGACTTGGAGAAACGAGCTTTTCATGGGAAGCCATTTTGAGAAAAGTGTATTACATAATTATTGTCATATTCTACATCATTTTAAAACGATTTGATAAAATTGGTTCCACATTTAATAAAATTGTTTTTCATTATGCAAGAGAGGCATAATTAGCAAGTGTATGTTCGAAAAATCAGGGTGGGGGCCGGACCCCACCCCTAAATACGCCTTGTTAAGAAATAAAAGAATGAAAGCATTTAATAAGTAGCATTAAAAGTAAAACACGAAATGTCAAAAATCTCGCCAAAAAGATGATTAATAATAATTTGCAAAAAGTCAAAAGTTCATACTAGTAAAGCGCTACTCCATAACTTGTGCAGTTTGCATAATTAAATCCAAAGCCAAGGATTCGACTTTCTCTCCAAATTAATTGCGTGAAGTGTCCAGATATGCATCCTGGATTCATTGTACCGAGATTATTTGACATAAAAAATTCATAACAGTCGATCTCCCCGTAAAAGGCATTCGATGCTCCAGTAGCTATTGCAAAACTCTTCTTTGTCATATTACTACTACACCCACCAGCTGCCAAAAGATTTTCTCCAGCACCTCCTTTATATGGACAAGAGTGATCAAGTCTATGTACCTTTTGATAATGCGCAGCACATTTTATGGCTCGGTGATTTAGCTGTAATGGAAAATTACTTTTTAATCGAATGTTATAAAAGAATCGGTGTCATTTGATTTGTATATTGCAAACATGGTAGTATAGACTTTAACTCTAAAGAATCAATCAATATTTTCATTTTTGGTTAATAATTTAAAATAGGTATACATTTAAACAAAAACAAAATTTTAGCTATTATTCCTATTTTGTAGCTTCAAGGATTGAAGTCCATCCTTCTACGAAATCCTGATTTTAATTGTCATTAATTATACAGTTTTAGTTCTACATAGTTTCCTGATTGCTTTTTATAGAATCAGTAGACGTATCACGTATGTAGGCATTAAAGATACCCACATCTACGTATTGTATATCAATTTCTTTAAAATTGCATATTATTTGTATACTATATATTTGTATAAATGATTTACTTCGTCATTCATTGTGAACATTGGGACTCCATGAGCTTTCCGATACTTATTGTGGAGTTTCAACGCAACTAATTGGTAGTCTGAAATCAAAATGAAATCACCTCTATAGGTCTTAGTCATCAAATATTAAAGCATATTTATAATTGACTTTTGTTTCGAAAATGTCAATGAATTGTGTATTACAGGTTGTTTTATATGTGTCAAAAAATTCTGCAATATACTATAAACAAATACCTAGAGGACTAGAGTCTACCGAAACAAATATTGTTCCCCAAAGAATGCACGCAAGTAAAACGACCTTCATTGTGCCAAAAGAAAGCTTGAAAGATTTGCACAATCTCAATCATATAAGTTTAATAATAAGAATTGAACAATAACCAATGCCAATAATCCATAAAGCATTTGTAGTTTTTAATGCCAAATACAATCCTGAAGAATTTCGGGCTTCATATGAAACCATAGGGATTTTTCAGAGGAAATTATGTAAGGCAGAAATATGTAATGTAAGTTATTCAATAGAATGAATCCCCCCTGACAAAATTCTAAAATGATTTTGCCAACGTCGTTTCAACCCAAGTGAATTCAAAGGTTTAGGCAAAGAAATTATAAAAATGTTATAAGCAACAATATTTACGTTATTGACGCAACAATATAATTATCATTACTTACAATTACAATCTTTTAAACTGTTTTTACTAATTATTACTAATTAACTATAAACTGGTCGCTATAAATATTCGATTCGGATGTTGTGGATAGAAATATCTTTGTTTTTGAACCCTAGCACATGAAAGAAAGGTCTGGATACGATACCAGGTATCACCCAAATCGTAAGGTTTTTTTAGTAAATGTATCGGAGTGTAATGAGACCAATTGTTGTCAATAATCCAGCCGGAGTATGTGTGTTTGAAGTACCACTCTTTATAGGTCGAATAGCAGGTGGAACATTCGCAGCCATCCAATCTGGGTTCGGGTAATTGCCAGCGGGGCTGTCAAGTACATGAATATGACGATATTATGTAATAAGAAGCAGTAAATGTAAAGCTGCAAATGGTAAAAATAATGCCTCCAATAAAATGATTAATTCCGTAAAAAGTCAAACGTTCATACTAGTAAAGTGCTACTCCATAACTTTTGCATTTTTTCATATCATGAGCAAATCCAAAGCCAAGGATTCGACTGCTTCTCCAAATTAATTGCGTAAAGTGTCCAGTTACGCAATTTGCATCCATAATTGGCTTTGCCATGAAAAAGTCATAACATCTGACCTCCGAATAAAAGGCAGACGATGCGCCAGCAGCTGTCTCCATCATCTTTTTCGTCTCATTACGACCACACCCACCCATAAAAATGTTTTCTCCAGAACCCCCTGTATGATGACAAGAGTGATCAATTGTCCCTTTCTTTTTGTAATGCTCAGCACATTTTCTGGCTCGGTGATTGATCTGTAATGGGAAAATTACTTTATTCAATCCAAGAAAATAAAATAATCACCTTCAATATAAAAACATGGTTTAAGCCTTTAAAGACTCCATTATCATTTTTTAATATTTAAAATTAACATTTAAATTAAATAACAAACAAATAGTAATTTTGTATATTTAGTCATTATTAGATGGAACTATACATACATACCATGTAAAAACCAGGCTACACTGAATCTATTTCTGATAAAACAATTTTGAACGAACAGTTGATTTAAAGAAATTATATTAATTGTATAAATAAATGATTTACTTCGTCATTCATTGTAAACATTGGGACTCCATGAGCTTTCCGATACTGATTGTGGACTTTTAATGCAACTAATTGGTAGGCTGAAATCAAAATGAAATCACCTCTAGGTTTTAGTTAGCGACCTTCATACAGTATGAAAGCATATAAATTGTGTATCGTAGCTTATTTGAGTTATTTAAGTAAAAAATTGTTCAATATTACTGTAAACAAATACCCAAAGGACTTGCGTCAACAGAAACGAATGTTGCCCCCCAAATAATGCATGCAAGTAAAACGATCTTCATTTTGCCAAAAGAAAGCTTGAAAGATTTACAAAACCTCGAACATGCAAGTTTATAAGAACTGGACACAGACAATGCAAAGAATTCGAGGTTTGTAATTGGACCTTTTTAATGTCAAATACAATCCTCGCTTTTTACTGTACACAAACGGTGTACGCAAACGGTAAATGTCACTTAAGTCTTAAGGGTTTTCACGCTTCATGTGAAACCATAGAGATTTTCCAGTGGACTAACCCTTTCTAACGGTTATGATATTTTTCTATTTTGCATTTTTAACATGACTTATTGCAGAATCAGAGGAACGTATGCAATTATTCACACAAAATTCTAAAATGATTTTACCAGTGTCGTTTCAATCCAAGCGAATTTTAGTCACTGGAGCAGGTCGAGGTTTAGGCAAAGAAATTGTGAGGTGTCTCGTCGAAAACAATGCAACAGTTTTTGCCCTGTCGAAAACGCAATCAAAATTAGACGAACTAAAAAAGGAATTTCCTCAAGTCACCATTTTACAAGCAGACCTTCAAAACTGGGATAAGACTCGAGAGATTGTCAAAAGTATCGGAACCATCCATGGCCTTGTTAACAATGCGGCTATTAATATTGCAGGAGCGTTTGTAAAAATCACAAAAGAAGACATTGACAAGTAATCTTCTCAACCATTTTTCCTTCAACATTTTGAATATTATTGAGATTGCAACAATTATTTAGCATTCCAATTTCAATACAGAACAATGAATTCAAATCTGAAGCCTGTTATAAACGTTAGTCAAGTTGTATGCGAAGACATGATCAAACGAGGAGAAGGGGGTTCAATAGTAACAATCTCTTCAATTGTAAGCAAGCAATGAAAAATGAATTTTAATAATTCGGAAAGCAAAATTCAAGGAAAAATGAAAGCATCGTTTGAAATTACATATAAAATCAAACAGACTGATCTAGATTTTGTTTTATTGAGTGTATGATTTTTATACACTTTATTATTAATGCAGGCTTCAAAAATGCCAGCCGTTAAGCAACATTTATATGGTGCTTCGAAAGCAGCCATAACTATATTGAGTCAAGGCATGTCTATGGAATTGGGGAAACATAATATTCGTGTAAACACCGTAAATCCAGGTTTATTTGAATCGGACATGTCAAAAGCAAGTGTTGAAAATAAAAAAGGTTTTTTCTACACTAACAACATGAGTAGACAGCATATCAAGAGACTGATAACCACAACTGAAATTGCCAACACCGCAATGTTTCTTCTGAGTGACTACAGTGGTGGCATCACAGGACAATCCATCTTTGTCTGTGGAGGCTTTACTGCATCATAATTCAGGGTGTTTTAGGCAAAAAATAGATACATTATAGAAAAAATCTAATTCCTAGCAATGGATTGTGAATATTATTAAAAAATTCAGCACGTCTAGTAATTTGAAAAATCGAAACATTGAAGTAAAAAGTAGATAATAATTTTTTTTCAGAAAAGTGCAAAAATTGATGCCACAATTTTGTAAGTTCGTAAATTATTGAACAGCTACGAATAAAGATCAAAGAATGTTGTTTTCTTTAAATAGTTTACATAGAATTTTACTTATTGATTATTTCCAAACTCAACATTTATTTCACAGTATTTTGTTGACAAAGTTTTATTAATTGATATCTTAATATATTTGTTCTTTTGAAGTTGTTTTTGACCTATCTAATTGGTTATAAATATAAAAGAATCCCATCTTGATTAATTTACTATTAATATTTTAGTGGAGAAAATAATTATCATGCTTAAATTGCGTTACCAACTTGAGCGGTTTAAATGTAATTTATTTGGCCCACATAATTGTATGTGGGAGTATGCGTAAATGAAAATAAGTCTGAGAACCGCTTCCTATTATTATGAGAGACTCATAAACAAAGAGCTACAATACTTATACATGACATTAATGTCGCAACACTATATAATTATTATTACCTACTGTTGACTGTGGAATTACATTATTTTATTTTACTCTGTTTTTACTAATTACCTATAGTAGAAAACAGGTCGCTATATAAATATTCGATTCGGATATTTGAAGTTCACACCATGCATTTTAGTGTGAATACTATTGGGGGCCCCAATTCAAGAAAAGCGTTTAGGGCCAAAATCAATGTAAACACTATTTTTCGATTTTTTGCACTTTTAAGGCAAAAATAACCTCTTTTTATTAAATATTCCCATGTTTGGGGCCGCTATGCAACGCGTAGGTTGCAGAGGTGCTATTTAAGCCAGTGCGTGTGAACACATACTAAGGCTACATGGTTATGAATGACCATGAAAAATTATAGAACACAATATTCTCTTATTCTTATACATTGCTTTGTTTCTTGCCGTGTTTCTGGAATATATGTAAAAGAGTTTTTCTTGGGGAAGCTTTAGCATTTTCTTCATTGGAATTGTACAAAACTTTTCGTTTGAGGCTGATCCAGATCCAGCTTCTCCGAAAGTTGAATTATATGGATATCCAAGTTTTGTAACTTCCCCGAAACCATTTAAAGTTATAATCCAGTTATAACAGAAAGTTAGGAACCAACAACCAAAGCAAATTGACACTAAATAATGCACCAATCTTTAAGCTTTGTTTGTTATAGTTGTATATGAAAGTTCTGTTTTGTGTTAGTTGTGTATTGTATACTGTTCTCTGTGTATTATTGCGTCCAAAGGGCAATGGTTGTAAATAAAACACATCAAATAAGAATTTAATTGGAAATTCCTCCACAATATAATATATATATACGATACAAAATATTGAACCTCATCAGTAGGTACCTAAACTTAAAATAAATGCTCATTTCGTACCATAGTACCTACTGCAAAACTTAAATCTATTGATGATAGGAATTGAACGTTTGTAAAGTAACCTACAAAGCAATTATTCCATAATCTTTGTTGTTGCTCATGTGGAGTAGTTTGGAAATAATGTTTAATTATTTAGCTGTAAGTTCCAGGAAACTATACCTCCAAACTATTTACCTACGCTCTATGGTTTTATAGATTTTAAGATAAAAAGCACAATAATGCTACCAGAAAAATCATCACGCAATAATCATTAAAATATTCATTGTGCATTACTAATTATAGTAACCATATGGGACCTGTTGAATTAGGTATATGTATATAGGCATACAAATGTACCTAGAAAATACAATAAATGATAAGTATATAGTTATGCTATGTACCTAGGTATATGCAAAATATACATTACTTTATAATTTATAAGTATACCTAGGTAAAAATTGAATATAATGAAATATATTATAGCCAGTCACGTATCCAGAGGGGTTGCACAGGGTGCACGTGCACCCACCCCACCAGAATGCGTTTGCTATCTCAAAAAATTTGAAAAAAAATTCACTCGAATTGAATGCGTTTTAAGTTGGTTTGGACATAATTCAACGAGTTTTATGCACTCTAATGTACCCCATATATGAATTTTAATCTACCTAATCAATTTCTGTAAAAATCCTTGCTTTGCACCCCCCCCCAGCTTACTATCCTGGATACGTGTCTGATTATAGCTGATGCAGCTGTACAATACGTATCATTGGTACAGCTGAAAATCTGATATGTTTCTCCCTAAAAAAGTCATAACAAAAATTAATAGCTCTTTATGCCTCAAATTGATTTCGTATTAATTTCCTAAATCATGTATTTGCTATCAATCAGTATCGCCCACTTATTACAAAGATTGCAAATGCAGATAAGTACCAACAGTTTGGTAAAATTATACAGTTACTAAATGTTTAGTATACAGTCACAAAAAATTATATGTTTTGCAAGTATCAAAGTCATATTTTTTGTAAATAATTAAACTGAGCACTCGAAAATCACTATTATCATGATCAAAAGAACTGAGAAGTCATTGAGGGTATAAATCTTTATTTATTTACTCTTCAAAATTGTTTCGCGAATAATATCCTGCGCTACACTTGCACTTAAGCGCTTGTAAAACAAAGTAAATTAAAAGCTTTAAATCACATTTACTAAATTATATTATTGCCGTTTTTACCAACAAAGCAACATTCTAAGGGATTCGATAATTATTATTTTACTTACTATAAGTGAAAATATATCGAAGTTTTGTTTCATTATTGTACCATTAATTGACACAAACTAATGAAGTTTTTAAGCAATTAAAATAATACATTCTATAATACTATTCTTAAATCTTAAGTTACCTACAATTGATTTTCATGGTAGAATAGAATATGAAACCAAATTCTAATGTGTAATTATTTTTTTATTCCTGAGTATAGAACGAGCCTGAAAAATTGAAGATTAAATTTTTATTATTCCCAAAAAATGATTTTCGTTGGGTCAATTGAATATATTTTTCTGTTGACTGCAATAATCCATGTACAATCAAGAGACACAAGTTGCTTAGAGTCCCAGAAACTGTACGCGGATTTGTGTTTCTCACCAACACCTTCAGATAAAGTCGATCATAATTGGGTAAGAAAAACAGAAGATTTATTAATTAAGCATGAAACATTAAAGGAAACATTATTATTTCATGACATTACATTCATATGAAATATCGAAATTGGCAAGACTATGTAATTCAATTAATGTCATTGTAATTTGTCTTAGATAAAATCAAGACAACCCCCTGAAGGATGGTATGCTGAACTTGGAAACGATGTTGTTCGACTACACACTGCTGAACTTGTGATTGGAAAACATTTAACGAAAGCGGACATTGATGATACAATTGAAAATGATATTTGCATCAGAACTAAAATCACCGATTCCGGAAATGGAAACCAAGTTGGGGAATGGTTTGCACTTGGTGGACTTTATTACAACTTTACTTGCAAGCTATCCCAGGACTTTGTTGGAGTACAGAGGTGCGATTTAATGAGCGACCTGGGAGATTATCGTAAGAAAAATTGTTTTTATATCATAGAATCATAAATAATCATATACCAGGGGCGCACCCAGGTCAAATATTTAGAGGGGGCTAGAGAACAAAAATAACCTGATTTTAGAATTTTGGGAGATATATAAAATTTGTGGGAGGGGCTTCATCCCCTAAGCCCCCTATGCCTATAAATGCGTCACAGTATCACACACATATTATTATTATTAAAAAGAGTCAAAATTTTAATGAAAAGTTATCTCAATGTTGAACTTTAAAATTTTTCACAGATGAAGATATTAGCTACCACATTAGCTATAGTGACAACAAAAACTTTTACATTTCCATTATGTGCTACGCCACTGGCCAAGTTGGTTGGCATACTAGTGCTGTCAGGAGGAATCTTGCCGAGGAAGAAAAGAAACAAGTTTATGAACATGTGAAATCTCTTGGCTTTTCAGAAAGTACTACAGTTGCCTTGTACAATGAGAATTGTGATTAAAAATATGTAAGTACGATTACTATTTCCCCGCAGCTGGACAAGTAAAAGCTTACAACCAAAATCGACATTCCATATTTTTAACTACGTTTCAATTTCAAATTAATAACTGTCAAATATAAACATGATATTTTATTCACCATAGTTCAATAAAGGCATTACATACATGAGGCATTTTTGTTCACATTGTAACTGTAACCAAACCATTTAAGCTTGGATTAACATGTGCATGATTATTTATCTGATTATAACCGCGTCGTAGATCAGACCGAGGCATTTGAAATAATTGCCCCCCTCTAGAGCTAATCCCACATACGGGGTACTTGCAAAGTATAAACCATTGGGCGATTTGCACGAAACAATGACAAATTAGACGAAATGACAATGTTAAATATTAAATAGTCCTTTCGATATTACCTTACATTAAAATGAAATTATGCGTTCATATAATTTTAGTTCTTGGGAATAAATATTAGAAATGAAGATAGTTTTGTATCGGTTTTATATAATTTTGATATTCTTTAGACAATGTACTTTTGGTTGGTTTTCTACTAAAATCTCTTTGGCTCAAAATCCATTTTCACGCAGGATACAAAAAAAATTTGATAGCTTTCATCTGACTGTATTTGCTGAAACTTTATTAGCATATAACAGTAATATCATAATAATAATAATACACGCAGTGCGGAAATAAAATAAAAATAGGTAGTAGGCAAGTAGGTACTATAATATAGGTACCTACTACTTAAAAACTTAAATCATATGGACAATAGCAATGCATCTTAACCTGTAATGCATTACCTATACACAAATGCATTACCTATACACATTACTTTTAGGTAAGGCATTACAGCTTAAGATGCATTGAACAATAGTAACTTTGGTGCTCGTAGAGAGTCTTTGTGTAGAAAATGATACAAAAAAAATATTTTGGTAGTAATATTTATCAATTCAACAATCAGTTGTACTCTAAGGAAGACATTAAAAGTGAGGTATATTGGTAGTATATTGGTAGGTTGGCCTACAGGGAAAACGATGCATCATTGGCTCATTGCCCATGAGTAATTACAAGATTTACTTCATGGTCTACAGACTCTCTTTTGAGTATATAGTAGTTAAGTACTATAAAGTATCCCTATCTAGAATTTAATAAAACAAATATATTATATAGGTACACTAGAAAAAATTGCTTATCTATGATGCACTGAATTGTTATATATTGTATTTTCAATGCGACTGGCAAGCAAAGTCACTCTGGCTAGAACATTAGTTGGTCCTATAAAGCATCAGTATCACTCCGAGAGTGGTAGAATTCTTAGAGAATTTTTTTGAGAATTATCCTTAAAATTAAAGCAGAATAAAATATCTAAATAATATTTATGATGATATGAGACAAACCCACAAACCAAAGACATAATTGTTTGAATTTTTGCATTAAATTACATATACATGCATACTAGATATTTTAAAGATTTTGAAAATATTATTTTATTCTACTTTAATTTTAAAGACTATATGAAGGGCTGTGCTGGAAAAGGGTCTGGTAGAAAATTGTAAAAAAGTCCATGGTAACTAACATGATTTAAATA
>JAQFYB010004440.1:0-16287 GCA_034694085.1 Pogonognathellus longicornis
GTGACACATGGTGACAGAGGGGGGGGAGGGGGTCCAAAATTGGCAAAATTTTGGTTACGTGTTTTGTGCATGATCCCTTTAACGTGTCGTTGTGCGGGTGCGGGTGATATGCTGGCTGTTGCGACTTTTTTGAGACTTGCGAAGTGCTTGCGAGTTGCGATGCGAGTCTTGATGACTGGCTGAAAATACAAACGAAACACACAACAGACAACAGACAGACGAAACAGGAGAACAAACAGGACTGTCATTCTGCCGGTTACTAAAAGTTGTAAGGAAAGGACTTCCATTCCAGACGTAGTAAAAGTCAAAAATTCGTGAGTCATTATTTTTTTATTATTAATTTGTATATTATGTTGTATGTATATTTTATGAATTATTTTTTTTTATTGTTCGCTATAATGCTATTGTTTTACCAATGCCGCCTGTTATTAGGCGGTGGTAATGTATTTGATAAAAATGGGTTTCAGGTTAGGGTTGGTGTCATTACAATTTTAAAGTTGAATGAAAGTGAATCTATGGTGTATGGGTTGGGCATTGCATAAATTGGATTGGAGTTATAATTTCTATTTACCGATAATGTTGAATGTATTACGATTTTATTGCTCTTGAATATGAAATATTGAATGTACAATATTGAATATAGCAAATATGAAATAAATTGTCTAAGTTGAAAGTCAAACTCAAAGACCATACCATACAACAGTTGGCAATTAGTCAGGCTTTACACTTTTGACTTTAAGATGAGGGTTTGGCTTGTCGTTAGTTTAGTACTAGTAGGATGGTAATTTAGATAAGCTTAATTTAGCTTCTAGCAAGCCTTTACAGCGTTGCTGACGTCATCGTCAAATGTCAAAATAAGCAAAAAAAGCGGCGGTCCCGAGAAAATATTTCCTCCATAGGAGCTGAATTTTCCTCTTCTACGTAATTTTTTTAGTTTAATTTACTCTAAACAAAAATACCCACGATAAATTGAAATCGGTACCACTGAAAAGATCTTATAAAGGACAAAGATAAGAATTGCGAATATAAAAGATAGTTCTTGGTAGTAAGAGCTTTCGATTGATACCGGTTATACCTACAAACGAATCGGTTCATTGGGTCCGGAGATATCGAGTATGGAAAATTGATGTTTTTGAAACTTTAAGTTGTGAGTCAGATTACCCCTTACATGGGGTAATCTGAGCAAATGAATTTTGGGAAATATGTTTTGAGCCACGGGCTAACAGATGCACATATTATCATACGCTATTTCAAATACCCAGTTTTTCGCTTGCCTGTTTTACGGAGAGTGCGTCAGTTTTTATTTTGTTCTTGTTCATTGTTCTTGTCTCATTTTTTATATAGGTAGGTTCAACTGTTACTAAAAAATGCTTTTGACTATGTATTTAACAGATAACGAGGACTTGAAAGAGTGTTTGAGACGAAAAAAGCATTATGGCATCGGAAGGAATTCATTGGGTACCTTTGGAGTCTAACCCAGACGTAATAAAAATCATAATCCCTATTTACTAAATTACTAAGCAAAAAAATTCAAATTAATTTAATAACAATATGAATTATTTTATTATTTTTAAGGTGATGACGAAAGTAAGTGCCTACCTTATCCATTCGGATTCGAATCAAGAGCAAATAACTGAATTCTTTGAAATTGTATCTTTTATAGCATGTTGTATTATGTTGTATTGCAAGTTGATTTGTATTTGTTTTTTATGAGTAGTACTCTCAAAGTCTCGGTGCAACGAAGGGAGAATGGGTCGACGTTTTCTCTCTGGAGGCAGACAATTTGGCAACTGTTCCCCGTCCTGTGTCAGCCGTAATTCTTCTTTTCCCAATAAAACCAAAGGTTCCGAAACATATTTTAATTCACTTTTTTTTGTTTAAAATTAAATTGATAATCTGACCGATGTTTAATATAGTATGACGAGGAAAGGAGTGTTCAAGATGACTTGATAAGGCAAAATGGGCAAACTTTGGATCCGGGTCTTTTTTACATGAGACAAACTGTTCATAATGCTTGTGGTACTATTGGTGTGATTCATGCCCTTGCTAACAACACAGAAAGGTAATTTATTGATTAATATTGCTTTGGTATGTATCTATTATTTATTGCGTCTTTAAAAATACCAGCTACACCCTAAACGTTCGATCAAGCACATTATGTGCTTCTAATGCGTTCGTTTTTCTTAATGCTGGCACATAAATCTTGGTTGATATAAAATTGCAGTTATAAAACCGTGAAATGTTCCTTTTCAATACGCCCTGCTTCTCCTAATTCCTTAAAAACACACTACCATGTTTCATAATTTTTATATCACCATATAAAACAAGCATTTTGGTTACGTTAAGCTATTTTTATTTTTACTATATCTATTTGCTGCCTTATGTGTATTGTATTTATGACACATTTGAATAATTATTTTGTAAAACAATGTTTATTTTTGTGCTAGTGTGGACCTGAAAGAAGATTCAACATTGTGGAAGTTCTTGAGCAAGACTAAGGAGTCGTCCTATATGGATCGGGCTAAAGAGTTGGAAAAGTCAGAAGAAATTGCCCAAGCTCATGGGCAAAGTGCATCTGAAGGTCAAACTGAAGCCCCAAGCGAGTTGGAAAAATTGATAACTCACTTCGTAGCATTTGTTCACAAAGGTGGGCATCTTTATGAATTGGATGGTCGACGAGAATTTCCGATAAATCGGGGTGAAACCACTCCTGAAACCTTATTGGAGGTGAGTCCAGTTATTATTGTTACTAAAATTAATGGCAATAAAAAGACATGAACTTATTTCCAATTAAATTAACACAACTTTTACCTTCTCCAATTAGGATGCTGCAAAGGTTTGCAAGGAGTACATGGATAATGATCCTGATGAATACCGCTTCACTGTGGTGGCCTTAACTACCAGTGCTTCAGAATAAAATCTCAAGAAATACATTCAGTCAAAATGTTTCTCATACTACATATTAAAGCTATACAGTTATCTGTGCTATCTATATTTCTCCTGTGAATGTAACAGTATCATACTTAATTAACGTTTTGTAAGCTAATAAAATTGTGATGTAGGCAGTAGGCAAACTAAAGTAAGACAAATAATAAGCACATGCACGCATCGAACAGTATTCTCATAATTCGATTAAATGCCAATTGGTAAAGTATTTCTGCAATAAGGATACATGCTAAAAGATTGCTTGATAAGGTGTTCATCATGACAAAAGGCTGTAAATTGTAATCCGGTCCAAACTATGTGATGCAAATGGATATAATTCGATATAATTTAATTTACTTTCTATTTTGTTCAAAAATGTTTAGTAGATTTAATTATAAAGTTTGATGTATTTGCATCCTTTTCCCAATAAATTCGTGCTAATTGAGCTACTAAGTATCATTTATTGTGTTTTGTGTTCACTTTTATTATTATGTATATTAATATCTATATGGTATGTATGAATATAATATTCTGAGTCGTAGAGTGGAAATAATTTTTCATACATCTGGTAACGTAGGTGCATAGTCTTCTGGATGCAAGGCCACATAGCTTGTAATGTAACGCTAAAGCTGTAATGTGATGTAAAAGAGCTAATTACTCATCCCGACATTTAGGCTAGAATACTACAACTAGTGCGAAGCACTATAGTAATATGTCAATTTCCCACTAGAATGAATTAAAGAATTGCACAAAAGTGTAGAATGCATGTCTAACATTCACAGCCATGGGTATTGCCAATATTGTTAAATTGCAAATATTTAGCACTTATGAACAGGGATAAACTGATTTAAGAGTGTCAATCCATTCCACAGATTCCTTTCTCACGTATTATGCTTGCCATAATGCTATTACACACCTACATGTATCAAACGAACTATATATATGTCACAACATGTAACAGCTCTGCTGGAAACTAATTATTGATAATTACCAACCCAGAGGCTCCTCTGTTATTAAAATATTACGTACAACTAACAATAAGAATAGTGTGTAGTATTATCTGGTACATTAAACAATATATTGTGTTAACTCATGCATGTATAAATAAACAGTCAGTTAATGCAGTGATTAGACCACTTAAGCACACTTTTGTTTTCAGAAAGAAATTTTCCACTAAAACAAAGTATGGATGGATACAAGAATGCAACTTCCATTCTTCATTTGATTTCAACCATTCACGCTTAAAGCGTTCAGTTAAAATTCAGCAGAGTCTAAGAAAAAACTAAGTACATTTCATAATTTTTATTTTATGTGTGAAGTTATTTGTGAAGTTATTCTACTACTTATATTCCACAGTTGCAAAGGTAGAAGTAAATGCAATAAGAAAATGAAAATCCTGCCAAGCCGTAACTGTGGTCTGCCACTAAAAATCACTGCAACCGTTACAATCGTTAGCGAAATTATAGGTAATCAAATAACTATAAATAAATAAATAAACATGTATTTCTTATCTGAAATCTGTACTGGGCGAAGAATTACAGTTTATATGGTAAATATTGTAAGAGAATTTTCATATGACTAAATCTGGTTTATTGTACAAAGTCGACATTCTCAAATGTCTCAGGTAAGAGGTAAGTAATGCAGAGCCTTTTATTGACAGTTAATTTTTGCTGTACCTTCCCTTAAACCTTTCCTCTAATAAAACACAAACGTTACATATAGTACATGAAAATTATTTTAATAATCCGTGATATGTTTGTGATGTAGCATGCGGAGTGTCTATAGCGCTATGTGCATACGCGTGGGTAAACATAAAGGAAGATGTACAATTTATATACCATGGATCTGTCAAAGATGAATCCCGAAATAAAGAGCTTGCAGGTAAATTACTTCTATTGTTGTTATGTAATGTTTCATTGTCGCTTGTATGTCACTGAAATGTATAGCTGCTCTTATAAAAGGTCAACTTTTCGACAAAGTTTTTAAAAATAATCATGACAGACTAAATGTACCTAAACAAACATTTGCCATCATTGTAATACTTCTAATTATAAACCAACATGTATTAATTAGCGAGTGTCTCGTACTGGATTTTGACTTTAATTATGTCATTCTCCCTCGCAAGAGTGTTGGCTGCACTACTTTTAGCATTCGCTGTTAAAAAGGTAAAACACTTTGAAGAATAATGCTTTTAATTTCTTTCAAATATTATAATTTATAATGTATTAAGTGTGGTATGGTATAATGAAGTATGCATTATCATCTGTATTTTTCCATTCATGACATTACACTTTTTTTGTTTCAGAATTCCGTATCTCTGTCTCTTTTTTGGATTGCGCTTAAAGGAACAACAGTATTATTATCATTATTTTGCGCCATTGCTGCACTAACGGTAGCACGGGATGTTAATATTGCTGCCTGGTTTGATTTTGCTACTCAACTTGTGACTTGTTATTTTATTTGCATATTAATTCCCCAAGTGGAAGTAATGGCGAGAACATTCGTTATTCCAAAACCTGAGTCGACTTCAGCTACTTCAGCCTGATTAGTATAATATTAGGTATATACTCTTCGTTTGTATTCGCAACATAGCTTTCACAGCTATGTAAAATTGTATGCAATTTGCATTCACAAGCGTTATATATGATAAAAACACCTTGAACATTTATTTGCATTGTGTAATGTGCATGAATTCATGATGTATTTACTATGTAAGTTTAGCATTTAATTTTTTGTTGTTTTACCTTGTTTAATTTACATTACAATGGGTAACAATAAATAAAATCTGCTCGATTAGCTCTGTGTACTTTGAATAATTGCATATTTAGTTCGTACATTTAGGTTTGTTCATTATAACTTGCCTAGATACTGAAACTATCATGTTATAAAGTAATGCAAGTAAGTGAGCTTTTTACGAGCGTATAATGATTCTCTCACACTTGCTTATCACTTGACACCTCCTAGCACAACATACGTACACCTTTACTTGCATCTAGCAAAGTGTGAATGCTGTAAGAGAGGCAGTTAGATCAGCCTACATACTTAGTTTATTTTATTTTTAAGATGAATGAAATATAAATAGTCAAACATTCAAACATTCACTATATCAGATTCATCTCAGTAGGGTAGCCTAGTGTGAAAGTGTAAGTTACAGCTATGTATTAAAAGAAGATGATTTAAGAAATATAGTCATTTTAAGCCTCCAAAATCTAAAATCTGTATACACTGAAATGGTATTTTCAACGACACAAGGATGTACACATTACAAATTATCATTTAATGAACCTCCAAAAATGAACTTTTGTGACAAATAAATATCATCACAATTATTTTATTTTTAGTTAAATACTAGTACATATACATACACATTCAAACTTAACATTTGGAAAGTTAACTTTTAATTAATTATGATGGCTATATACTATATACCATAGTATCAAGGCACGTTCCTTGATAAGTGTTTGTATGTATGGCAGTGATTCTTTTTGTTTAATAATAAAGTTCATGCTCCCCCTATCTCATCTCATCGCCCAGTTGTAGTATATCATTTGTCGCATGGTTTCAAGTTTTATGATTTCAAGGATCAAATACATGTACAAAAAAATGAATAATTTTGGAAAGGAAGATCGATTTATATTTTTCATTCACTGTACATAGTTAAGAATTCCCATGTCAACATAGATGATTACATTGTTAAAGACTGTAGCCAATCCAATGTACATGCGAAGCTACCAAACTAATAAATTCCTTTGCTTACTTGGAATGCATAATATGGCATGGTTGAAGAATAATGAAGTTCAATGTAATGTTATCTTTATTACTTACAAAAGGACTAATATTGTCAATTTATAACCAATTTTAATTTCGCCTACATTATAAGGGCTCAACATCCCTATAATTTGTTAACTTTGATTCAGGTAAGTTTATATGAAATTGTGGTTTTTACCTAATTTGAGCTATGAACTGAAGTATATTAGGTACTATATTCGATACACATTTGTTGCAATCTGACTGCATTTATCGTTGATAGATTTTTAATATTTAATATAGGAATTTCACGATTTCAGTCATCATCATATCAGTAAGTGTATAGCATTATTATAACTGTTCCTGTTCCGTGTACTTTTGGAGAGAACAGCATATGGTGAAGATGTTGGAGCAAGGAGAATTCACGAAAACAATTTATACTTTGGTAATTTACGTACTTACCAACTTACCCCTTCCTGTACTTGCTTTGCTATTATATTTTCAAAGTAGTCTATAAACGAATTTTTCAAAGTTTCTCATAGAATCTGTTTTTCTGCTTTTCAGATTATAAATGAAAAGTACCGAGATGCTATCGATATTTTGGAAAATATACTGGATGGAAATCCAAGGGTAAAAAGATTAGTATAATGTACCTATACTTGCCCTTCATTTTCTGAAAACGCAAAACACTTACATATGAATGAATGCATACTGATGAGATGTTTTTTAACGTGCACAGAATCGAGCTGCATTGTCTTTGCTAGGTTACTGCTTTTACAGTCTGCAAGACTTTTTCAATGCTGTTTTGTATTACGAACAACTTGTCTCTTTGTTTCCTGAAAATAACGATTATCATTTGATACTAACTCAGTGCTACTACAATTGCGCTTTATATGATGCTGCTATGAACATTTCAAGCCAAATGGACAATATGGATACAGATATGCAGAACAAAGTAAAGGAGCTATATTTCGCATATTTTACATTCAAATGCAGTCATTCTTATTACTCCACTCTGTTATTTATGACTACATAATATTATGAGGAAAACTTTTTGTTTGTTGTTTATTTAAATAGGTATTTCAATTGCAAACTGCAATCAAATTCTGTTCGGATGAACTGGCATCAGCTAGATCATTTGTAAAAAAGTGCTGTGAAACAGACCCTGATACACTAGTTCTTAAGGGCTGCTTAGAATTTAAGGTGAGATGAAGTCAATTCCCAAATATTTTTTAAACGATGCACTTTTTCTCTTGTATCAATTATAGTTAGCGTTTTAATGTCTGTTGATTGAATTAATTACGCATTGAGTTTACTAATTTTTAAATTGTCTCCATTGAAGGAGGGCAAATACTCTCAAGCTTTAGAATATTTTACGAGTGCATTGAGAGCTATTGGGAACGATATGCAGCTTGAGTACAATATTGCAGTAACTCACTACAAAATGCAAGAATTCGATAAGGCTCATAGCCAAATTGGTAAGGAATCATTTGGGTTTGGCACTTATTTTATAACATAGAATGTAAAGGATTTTGCCAATATAGATTGAGTAAGGATGAACAAAAATTAATTAATTACAAAAATATAGGTCTTATTGTAATAAATGCGGAGAAAAATCATACCGAATTAGCTGTGGGCTTCCTTACCGTAAATTGTGACATGGAGAGTGTTGGAAATACATCTTTGTTGCATAAAAGTGCTTTAGTGGAGGCATTCAATTTAAAGGCTGCAATGGAGTATGAATTAGGGAAATGTACTGACATGTATAATAATCCCAATGTCAATCTTACATACTATACAAAAGAGCAAACTCCTAAAATCCCAGCAGATTCTAGAATTAACAATTGTGTGCAATTTTTTTTCCAGATGAAGGAGCTCGGTTCACTTTGACAGATATACCCCCAAGAAATGAGAATGAACTTGATATGATAACTCTCCACAATACGGCACTTTTAAACATGGACGAAAATCCAGCTGAAGGCTTCAACAAACTTAGATTTCTAATAGACCAAATGTCGTTTCCTCCAGAAATATTTGCTAACCTGTTAATACTGTATTGCAAATATGAGCAGTATGATATTATTGCCGATTTGTTAGCCAAATATGATGAACATAAAAAGTATCTCTCACCGGTAAATGCTTACCATTCATTGTATCATTGTTTCACTACTTTCACTGTATGTATATATAATACTCAATGTACTAATACCTATAAGCTGGTGCTGCAGAAGTATTCAATATTTTAGGAATACATTTGTGCAAACCACGCATTTTGTCTATTCATGTGCTTGCAAAATCATTAACACTTCGTATTGGGCAATAATAAATTATTATTTCAGTTCATACTAGAGTTTCTTGAAGCCATTATTCTCAAAGTCAGTTCAACTGAAGAAGCCTTGAAATATCTTGAGACATTGGGCACCAAAATTACCGACAGCGTAAGAAAATTGGAGAAGCAAGTAAGAACGTTCATTTTTAAATTAATCGTACTTAATTGTAATGATTTTATTATCATAGTATGGCTAATTATATTATACGAATCTTGAGAATTGCTAAATGCACAAATTAATGATTTTCGGAAGATAAAAGATATCCGCAGAGTCATTAAAGATCAAACCGAGACTATCAAAATATGCAATGAGTATGAAGATATCTTGGAGAGGTACTAATGTTATTAATCGACAGATAATATTATCCCTTGGCTATATTTATTTGTGTATATAAGATGTATACAAATCATTATCTCATATATGAACTATTTCTACTTTTTGTTTAGTCAATATCTTCCAGTGGTAATGGCGCAAGGCCGAATTTTTTGGGATGTGGAGAATTATCCTGCAATAGAAAAGATTCTCAAAAGAGCAACAGAATTTTGTCAAGAGACTGTTCCTTATAAATTGAATGTAGCTCATGTTCTTTTTATGCAAGGGAACCATAAAGAGGCTGTCAACTTTTATGAAGCTGTAGTCAAGATCAGTTACGATAAAGTATGTGGCAAATGAAATTAATTATCTCTGCATTATTTATTACGTATTATTTGACTGATGAAGATTGTTCTAATTTCACGATTCAGCTGTTAAGCATCAGTGCTGTGGTTCTAGCCAATTTGTGTGCGTCCTATGTATTAATAGAGCAAACTGAAGAAGCGGAGCTCCTTATTAGAAGAATCGACCGCGAGGAAGAGGATATGATGAATTTTGACCCAGATAAGAAATTATTCCACTCGTGCATAGTCAAAATGGTGATCGGGACATTATATTGCACTAAAAAGGATTGCAATTTTGGCATGTCACAAATCGTACAGAGTATGGTTCCTTATGAGAAAAAATTAGGACCTGATACATGGTTAGTATTTTTGGCAATTCTGTTACAGATACATAGTTAATAATTCTTATACATTGTTCACATTTAATCATTGCATAATGTGTTTCTAAAGGTATTATGCAAAAGTCTGTCTTCTGCATATCATCCTAAATGCTGTAAAGCATCGTGCTTACATCAAGGAAGGAAAAATCAACCAATGGATTGCATTTCTCAATGAATGTGAACGTAAGTTCGTTTCTGATGTCTGAATAATTTTTTTAATTCGTGTAACCTCATGGAAATGTATAAACATCCTGCATGACCAATCGTATAACTACAGGTCACGGTACTAAGGTAAAGACTGTTATTGAAGACCCTTCCCCTTTTGATAAAAATGAGAAACTACCTTTAGAATTCGGCAAGAAGACTGTCACATACGAAGCGAGAATGTTAAAGCATATATTGATTCAGCTGAATGATTGGTATGGTACAAGTATTTGTCTTGTATGACAAAATCGTTGGAATCTACAAGTTAAATAGAATAAGATACTTTATTATTAAGAATTGAGTCCTCCATATTATAATTATTAACTATTTGTTATTCACGATAAAACAGTTAAAAAATACAGGTGAATATCATAAGGCTATGAACAAATAAAAGCCTCAAAAATTTGTCACTTTTAGATTATCGTGAGGGTAAGAGAGCATTATAAAACTTCATGCAGAACATACGAAACAAATTTAATACTGAATAAGACTTTATCACATTTTCACATTCATGGTAGTAACTCATTAGGGTGTATTAACAGTATAATTCTGAAGCGCAGTGTAAATTGTTGTAAGCAAAGGATTTTTTTGCCCGCACCACCCTTGAAAATCATCATGATCAACAGCCCACATCATAGCACCACCATAGCCTTCATTTTGAATCCAATCCAGTTTGTACTGAAGGGAATTTGAATCTTCATAACCGATCCACTGATTTCCGTTGTATGCATAAGGACACTTTCCGATATCTTCAAAAGCTCTTGTCCAACCATCTTCGTTTAGAGTTTGACACAGCTATAAAGAAAGTAACAGTTTAGTTAGTTCTTTAGATTCTTATTGCATGCTAAATGCTAATATTTTACATTCGATTTTAGTCATTTGTTCAGATCATTTTATTTATGAATCTCACTTTAGAATATATAACTGTGCCTCCATTTGGCAGACCATTAGTAGCATCAACATTGATTGGGGCAGATGGAGAATTATCATCTGCATCCAACAGGACGAATTCTCTTCCGTAAAATGGCATTCCAACAATAAGTTTGTGCCGTGGGCAACCCCCGTTATTCCACAAAAGTGTACCATTATAATCATTCGAATTGACTCTTGACCCGGTATCCCAAGGTCGTTGATACAAAGGACTGTGCACATCAGCTTTGCCACCCCATGGTCCATTTATATCGTACCCCATTATGTGAACAGCGTCTACATGGCTGAAAAATCCAAATGCATTACACTTAAAGGTATGCACAGCATGCAGTATATTATGTACTTTCCTTTGCTAACTTATACCAATGTGCAATGTTTTCAGCACAATTATAACAAAAGCTTATTAAATGTAAATAGATAAATCAATTTTTAGTTGCATGTATTTGTATTGTATGTATGTAAGTATGTATATTTAGAATGATGGAATTTACTTGCACATGTCTGCAATACGATAGGCAGCATTCATAGTTCTTTCCTTTATAGATACAGCAACTGTAATTTCCCAGCTTTTTCCTAGAGCATCGAATGCGGCTCTAAGTTCTCTTAAGAAAGTGATAAAGTTATCTCTGTCATAGGGCTGTCCCCCTGCCCACTTAACGCCAGGATATTCCCAATCAACATCTAATCCATCAAAAGAATACTGATTCATGAAATTAACCAAGCTCGCTATAAAGGTCCCCCTTTTTCTTGTGTCATTAGCCATTTGAGAGTATTTTGCTCCTCCATCACTACCACCTCCAACTGCGATGCTAAGTTTAACTCCCGGATGTGTGTTACGTAATGCTAAGAATCTATTCATGTTATTTTTCTTCACATCCAACTGTTCCCAATAAAAGCAGAAATTATTTCGTTATTTATTAATCATACTCAGAACTTTTCATACTAAAAGATTATAAATGTGCATATTATGTGTAGTGTGTAGTAAATATATATTTTATCTATCAAGTGATATTGTACTCACATAGTAGTCTAAATGTTTGACAGTCCAATTGGATGCGTCCAATCGGACAAATGCATAAATTATATGAGTGCACTTGTCTCCAGGAAGCTTCTCCACAGGATAGCTTGCATCTTCAGCTCGATAAACGGCCCAGGAGCTATAATAGCAAGTTATTCTAGATTGGACTTGTCCTGCTTTTGTAATGTGCATAAACAGTGCAGCCAATATTATTCCAGATAATGCAAAGACACAATGCATTTCAAAACTAAAATGTTTCCTCTATATAGCATAAACTGCACTGATAACATAAAGTCTGTAAACTAAACACAAACTAATCAAACAATATAAAGTAGTGCACACAATAGCTTTAAAGCAATAACAGTGCGAATCTAAGGCCTAAGTCTAATTTTACAATTTAATTCGGACTACTGCTTTATATCACTGAATCCTATAGTAATGGTTGTTGCAAGATACAAGTGTTCTATTTACTCTAAGCAATGCAATGCATGGTTTTCATACATATGTGTTGATGAAACAAAACAAAAGCAATCATCTGCAGAAATAAGTTTACTTTGCATTTACACCGAAATTACGTGATGAATTACATATGCGTTGAAGTGTGGTGTTGCACCGCAAAACTATTTTAAGGCTAAAATAGATGCCAATATGTTTGATGAGCTGTATAGGAAGAGTTTAACAAGTAATTCAATACAAGTCTGTATCTATCTCTATATGAAAACATCGAATTGCAATTGGCTGCTGCTTATAATTTAGAGTTAGAGTTATAAGTGCAGATACTAACTGGGTGTACTTTACACATCACTCTACACATATTAATGTACAGTACAAGTACAACATGCTAACATGCATCACTACTTTGACAGTACAAGTAGATAGTACGCTTATGGCACATTAACTCATTTCTATAGAAAAGCAACACAAATAGTTTGTAATCTCTGTAGCAGGAATCCTAGTCACCGCATTTATTTGGTTTTGTGTTCAAGCTCACATAAATTCAACGAATCGCCAATAATGCTGATAATGGGATAGTGATATATACAGGATACACTAAATGTGTAATAAATCCTGCTAATCCTGTATAATGGGTACAAATAAGTGACACAAACAATGTATGGTTTGTGCAGTCATATCTTAGTCATATCCTCATATCTAAAGCTGTGTACATTATTTTGTAAACAAAGACCCACTGCATCATTGATTGGAAAGTAAAAATATACCTGCAACAAACATAAATTAATGCGCATTGTATGCATGAAGATAATTGATAAAATACATGGAAAGCAATTTTACAAACTTACGACAAAAAGTATAGATTTCAATGCACAAAAATATTGGTCGTTACAAGGTCGTTACTACCTATTAAATATTGAACATTGTTATTGGATGGCCAAGGGAAATCTTTACGATTAACTTCTTACTCTAAAAATCATATATTTTATTTTTGTTCAAAATGAAAACTGTAGGAAGGTACTGTCAATACAAAAACAAAAAAGCCATTAGTATTGAATTTTGCAATAAGCCTACATTAAAGGTTTTATGACTCTTTCTGACTCTTTTATGACTTATGTGACCCAAATCCTACATGATGTGGGTCAGTAAAGTCTGTAGTCTGTACCGTGTACCTACTTAGTCTAAATTATAGCCTAATCCAACAAATAGAAAACTTTTATGAAGTATAATAACAGTAAGTATGAAACTATTCAACATGTGTCCATATCAATAGAAGTTTTAAGCTGGTCCTCATTTTCCTCGGGAATTGCGGCAGGGATAGTTTTTTCCGGAGGAAGTTGAACTATTGAAGCAGCACTTTCACGTCTGCTGAGCAGATAGCGATATCCGTGACGAGGTCCAAGATATTCATTGAGATTTGACGAATCTTTGAGACAAAAGTCCTTTTTGTATTGAGATATTCCCTCCAGCTTTGCATCCGAGTCAACTTTATGATCATGGGTTGACTGTCTTTGATTCCAGTTGTACTGTCTCTTTCTAGGATTTTGGATGACAATATCTTTGTCTTCAGAATTTGCAAATATTTCCGATGTCATTGCTCTCTTTTGCCATGGCCAAACTTTTTTTATTGTGGGCTTAAAGGTACAATTGTCTGAGCTTCCGTCGACATTACTTTCTTTTGATATTTCTCCTGCACTTCCGAATAAATAAGATGTACTGCTAGATCTTTCTTGCCATGGCCATATCTTTTTACTTTTCAAAGGTCTCACGGTATCAATTAAGCTAATAGTACGTTCTATTGCGTCCTTGCAAATGCTTTTAACATAATCGCCACTTCCTTTGCTTGATTCGCCCCCAAGTAAATAAGGTTTACTAACTCGATCATCCCAAGGCCATTTCTGTTTGTAGACTTTAACGGGTACTTCCTTGAAAGGACCGAAAATCTGAGAGCTTTGGGCACGTTCTTTCCATGGCCATGATTGCTTACTCTTTGTTGGGCGGATGTTTTCCTTTGAAGGTGAATCAAATGAAGATGGTAAAAGGATTGTGGAATGGTTCCGTTTCTTCCAAGTTAACTTCTTTGGCTCTTTAACTCGTTTTTCTTTGGGCAATAAATTTCCATAGGCTTCTGCATATTCACTTGTGAAGCCTGTCAGTCAATGCAACATTTTCTGGAGTTAATTTAGTTTTAGACAATATAGGTACCATATTTAGATGTTTGTCGTTTGTTATGGGTATCATATATCGTCATTATAAAAGTATCACGGGAAGGAGTTATATTAAGGTGTTTCCTGTTATTAAACAGGAAATGTTTTTTTCGAAAGTACCTGCATTTGTTGTATTAGCAGCAGAAGATTTCTTCATGGCCAGAATCATTGGTTCTATGTCGGCACTCATTTTTTAGTTATTTACTTATGAGATGATTCTGATGACAAGATATTTGTTTTCAAAATATTCTCAAATGAGCTCGGATAATGCATGAAAGCGGAAGTTGTTGCTCACAGTATAAAGTTTTAACAATACAGAAAAATCTTCATTTTTCAGAGCCCGGAATTCCGAATGAATCTCGGAAATTATTTTTCATTTACATACAAATTATATTTGTATTATATTCTGTCAATTACAAAATTGCAATCACCAAGACAGTAATTTCATAGATACCTATGAAATTACTGCTACACATGGCGAAACAAGTAAAAGTCATTTGTTCCTTCTTTAGCGGTTAAGATTCCCACCCACCTATAACTATGCTTACAGATAGAATAGTAAAGAGTATGTTATTTGTTTCGAAACGGACTTCGCAATATTATGCTTCTTTGTAGTATACCTACATTACCATTATAATTAAAGTGAATCAAGGTAAAATATTTCCCTTATCGAATTTATCTGTATACTCAGAGGACTCAGACTCAGTGGCTCATTGTGTTTTAAAAATGGATTGTGGTGCTGGAGATGGAGAACAGAGTGCTATCCAATCCTATTTACTGCAGCTGCCAGTGGAGGTTTGCATATACCTAGTTTACATTGAAGCTTGCTCTTGAATGTAATTTTTAATTTTGTTGATCTTTCAACTCGTAATACATTTGTTCACGTGAATTTTCTTTTTGTTTAGATACGAGCAAAAATCATTGAAAAATTGGATTCTAAATCGCTACTTGAAATACGCCAAACTTGTACAGTTCTTAAAAATCTGATTGATCATTACATCGGTGTAGATGCTTATGTAACGGAAATGAGTTTGAATGTTGTCAATCTTCAAGAACAATTTGATTTCCTTGCAAGAACAGCTTTGCGAGAAGTTTGCATCCTGATAATGAATAGTAAGATGTTAAACAGCTCTTTTAATGTCATATCATAGTATATGAATTGTCCTTCCAAATATAAGCTAGAAACAACTTCATAATTTAATGTATATAGATTTTATAATTATGTGGGTTTAATACATTTGGCAGTACTCATTATCTTTTTAGCCACACCAAAAAACATTGTATGCGACACTGATTTAATAGGACATTGGTCATATTGGGTTAATCATAGTTCATTCCGAGACTTGTTTCTATATTGTATTTGTATTGTATTTATTCTCATAACACTCTCTCAGGCAGAATGCCCACAGAGCCAGCACTTTATACATTACATTGGAA
>JAQFYB010004441.1:0-16285 GCA_034694085.1 Pogonognathellus longicornis
TTCAATATTTCGATGCACTATTTGGGTGACATGCACTTGGGGATGTACGATGATCGCGAATGTAAATTGGGCTTTATACTGTAAATCGTTTCATCAACATCATCAAAGGTATTATGGTAGGTGTAGTTGTACACCTGTTTGTAGTGAGACATTGAAATTAAAAATAAATTAGCGATGCGATGAAATCTTGTATGTTTAAAAGATGTAAATTATTTTGCAATGAATTTTTTTACGGAGATAGTTCGTGGAATGCCCAATACAGCTAACAATATATTTATTTCAACAAGAAAAGCAAATTAATACAATTTACCAGTCAAAGTTATTTTGGTTTTAAGTTGACGTAAAATAAGTCTTACTTACTGGCTATTTGTTACTGGTGGTGTGACAAATTTTACGACAGGTTTTTACAGAAAATTTGGTAATAATTTCTAAACTAAATGAACTCCGTTTTCAGTTTGAATTTAAAAATTGTGGCTGGATAACGGAGTTTAATGGTAATTTCTTAAATGTGTTAGTTAGTATATTAGGGTTATTATTTGTGTTGTATTGTAATGCATTAGCCCATGAATTCAAGAATAGAATGGTAATTATGCCTTAATGAATTGACAATCTTGGACAAAGCTGTCACATCAGTTTTATATTTTATAAAAATGTTTCTGCAATTGAAATACTGAAGAATTATGCCGAGTTAGTAAAGAATATTATTTATAAAGAACATTATTCCTGTACTAGACTGGATGTTTCGGAGAAATATTTCTCCAAAGAATTTAATTCTTCTCAAAAAAGTAATTTTTTAAGCACATTTATACATCTCAGATGTATTTCACCAGCGTGTATATTACATTTTGATAAATATCGATACAATTTAAGAAAACGAAACTTCTTCCGAATCGAAAGCTTACAATATCATCTTCAGTCGCAATCTTTTGATCTGTACTCAGCGGAGCAATAGTATAAAAATTAAAGTCATTCTCAATATTTACAGAACTGTTATTCAATGGACGTTAAAAAGGAATTAAAAAAATGTGAGAAAACTTTTGACAGGTGAACCAGATTTTATGTTATGAAATAGGTTAAATAGTAATTATTAAGTAGCGGCAGATGCTTTATAGAATTTCAGTGTTTATGGAGTAGAAATTGAGAAAACGCTTGTTAATTATTTTCAATTAGTTTGTACGGTGTCGTCTTTTATTTTGTACAATATCAAGTGATAAACAAATTACAATCAAAAACAGAATCTAGCTCAGAAATGAATATTTCACACCTAAACCGCATTAAATATACAATACCAAAAAGGAAGTACAGATTTAGAGTACATATTCACCTCGGACTGAAGTAAATATATAGCTACCCTACCTTAGTCATAAATTTACAGGCGAAAAGAAAAATAAAAAAGAACAGAAAGAAAGAAGGAAAAAGTAAATATTGGAGGATAAAGAAAAGATTTTGTAAGAAGTATGAAAGAGATGGAATTAAAGAATATGGTTGAAAGTATCAAAGGAAAAAGAAAACAGTATAGTAAAGACAGTAAGGAGTCTAATATCAATTGGTAAGTATTGTAAATATTGGAATCCTGATTGAATGATTTGCTCCACACATAACCAGATCCAGCGTTGACTTAGATTAAAATAAAATTTTCATGAGAGCTTAATGAACTTTGGAAAGAACTCCTCCGCCATAAACTCCTCCGAAACCAGCACCATAGACACCTCCGAGTCCTAATCCAGCTCCGTAAGCTCCTCCGAGTCCAGCACCGTAAACTCCTCCGAGTCCAGCACCGTACACTCCTCCGAGACCAGCGGCATTGATTCCTCTGTATCCGAGTCCGGCTCCATAGACTCCTCCAAGACCGAGTCCGGCTCCATAAACTCCTCCAAGACCGAGTCCAGCTCCATAAACTCCTCCGAGTCCGACTCCAGCTCCATAAACTCCTCCGAGACCGAGTCCGGCAACAGCTGGAACAGCCAAAGCGTTGGCGCGTTGGATGGCAATTTGGTTGGAGACGATGGCACCGTCGCGGACAGCAGCGTAGTTATTGATGGCGTTGGCAGCAACAGCGTTGCGGGTAGCTCCGTCGTGGTTGATCACAGCGAGGGTGGCAGCAGCATTGTTAAGATTGGCATGATCGCGAACAGCAGCGTTGTGGGCAGCAGCGGCTTGTCCGACAGCAGCGTTGTGGATGTGAGCAATGCCAGAGTGAGCATGGGCAACTTCGCGGGAATATTGAGCATGAGCAGCAGTCACTCCCAAAGCGGGAACTCCATAACCAATTCCACCCAAAGCGGAAACTCCATAGCCAAGTCCTCCCAAAGCGGGAACTCCATAGCCAAGTCCTCCCAATACGTTTCCAGCGGAAGCGTATCCGAGAACAGCGAGAATAACGGCGGCCTGAAAATATATTGAGAAAATTAATTTCATTGTTGGGTATTAAATTTAATACTTGATTAATAGTTTTATATTTTATCAGAATTCTACGTTTCAGGTTCATAAAACCTTCATTATTTATATAAAATTATTATTTCGAAAACATTATATTATGGAGAATTAAGGACACTCTTTTGCTACGATTTTAAGAATATTCAGGAGCTATTTTGATACTGAATGAAGAGGAATGTTTTTTTTTGTCGGTGTAATTCATAATTGCAGTTTGAAATGATGTGATTGTAAATTGTACCTTAATCATTGTTGGTTTGTTTGGGACTTTGAGGAGTGATGAGTTTTAACTTTGTTACTGAACAGTAAGTGTGAATTGAATGATTTGTTGGAGTCTAATACGACTATTTATACCAATTCTTGAACTTGCAATTACCTCAGCAGATGCAGAATACATCTATTACAATTTGAATGTCTATTTGTAAATACAGGGACAAAAATGAGAAAATATGTAAATGCTTTATTTTTACAGTGTGTAGTCTGTACTATGCACTAAGCATAAATTTCTGCATTAATGTCAATTAAAAATTTTGTGCACCTTATTAAGTATCGAATTTACTAGCATATTTATATGTACTGATATGTATTCATTTTTCCTTCATGCATCAGCTAACCTAAATGCACTAATCTAAATGCACACCTCCAAGAGACATCAATGCATTAATTTACTATTAATTGTTGTTTTCGTTATGTAATAATAGCAATAAGTAAACTGTAGTAAAACAGAGTAAAAAAGTAGCGTCAGGAGGACCGACGAACAATTCATTCCTATTGATTAGTTTTTACTTAATTTTTCATAGTTGTCCGATTGACCTCATTTTTAACTTGACTTTTGTTCAACAATCTAGGTCAGATTTGCAGAACCAAGTCTGTGTGCTCTTTTCGAGTTATCGCTTGAATAGACAGATGGACAAATCGTTGTACTGATTGTTGTGTCAATTGTTGTAAATTGTTGTCAATTGTTGTAAATTGTTGTCAATTGTTTTGTCAATTGTTGTCAATTGTTGTAAATTGTTGTCAATTGTTGTCAATCGTTGTGTCAATTGTCGTCAATTGTTGTGTCAATATTGTTGTCAATTGTTGTGTCAATATTGTTGAACGTCCTAGAACACATTTGTGAAGTTTGAACGAATTGTGTCAATTCGTTCTTGTATCGCGCGAATGACGGATGGACGGACGAAATATTTCTATAAAGTAGCTTTCTCTACTTACATTAATACTACAGATTTATGCATTGCATTATGGTATACCTATATCACAACCTTCACATTTATATATTGTCTTCGCCATACAGTTTTAATGCGTCGAATAATTACAACAGTGAACTTTTTTGGGAATTCGAGAGTATTTAAATTCATTTACATGATCGTTAATAAAATACACTTTGTAAAGTGTGTGTCCCAATATACACTAAGTGAATCTGACACACCCCTTTTGTAAGCGCGTGCTGAGTGAAGCATGCAGGCTTATCTGTACAAGGGGCATGTAGGCATGCTGACATTGCAACAATTGAATGATGATACACAATAATTCACTCTACTGTATAATTAATTATTTAGCAGGAATCTCGAAAATTTGTTTTGCAAGGTCCCAGCTCCGCCCCCCCCCCAAGATTTTGCACTTTTTGGTAAAATAGTCTATTTTTTCCGATTTCGGAGAGGGGGCAATTGCCCCCTAAATACAACCTTTATAAGTTTTATGGTTCTGTTTCTCATTTATATTGAGTCCTTACAAGAAGAAGTGCATGAAAAATGCAAAGCAATGTAAGCAGAATTAGCAACTGCTTTGTGAAAAACGTATTTTACTTCGGGGTTTTGGCCAGTTTTGGGTACGCCTACTCAGATTTTCATGAGCGAGAGGGAGGTCCAGCTTCCAAGTTTTGGGGGAGGGACGAGGCAGGGCCGCTAATCAAAGTGTGCGGACCGTGCCCCGCACAGGGTCGCTCGAAACTTGAAGTTCTTTACACTATATATTTTAGAATTTATGATGCATTACTAGCCAAAATTGATGCTTTTGTGCATACTTTCTTTCTATTGATTAAATTCGTATTTCCCGACGTATGAAGATCCCAACATAAAAATCATAATCATTATTTATGATTTTTTTTAAATATGTTGCACGTTTTTAGCGTATCGGAGATATATTTAATAATTAGAAAATTAGAATATAAATAATATACCGTTTCGATATCAAATTGTTTCACTCATGGAGCAAGATCAGGGATGATAAAACACACGTTAATGTAGAAAATATGATTTCGGTGGTAAAAATAAAAAATATACTCATTCAACCTTTCCTCATGATTTTCTTTTTCGAATTTATCGGCAAGTAATTTTTGAATTAGGATGCTTATCGATTTTTTTTTCATTCATTCCAATTTATTAGTTCATCAATCCAATTACAAGTCATACAGATTTCAAATAAAACAGTAATTACTAGGAAGTCTTACAATAGGTAGAGCTAGAGGTACGATATTGTTTAAATAGTAATCAAAAACCTTGAATTGTGTAACTTATAATTAACATTAACACAGTCTTTGTACAAATATGCTTATGCCTACAGAATATGTATGTAGTATTACTTCCACAAATATAATTAGCTAATTATTAAATAGTACAGTTACTGGTGAAAGTCTCGACAGATAGATTCTCATCAATACAGTAAGCTTAGTAAGCAGAAGCACAAAGACAGTATTTTATTATTGTTTCAACCGTCGATTTATAATATCTACGGTAGATTTAATAAGTATATTAATAAAACTATTTTGTAAAAAAGGTTCAAAATTCTTTAATAGTATTTCCTATTCATAAACTAAAATGTTAAATAGCGTAACTAATTTATATTTTGATTTAATAAATTACAAAGCAAAATCAGAAAAAATTTTTGCTATAAAAAATTTCATAATTGGAAAAAATGTAGTTCGGTTAGGAATATTAATTTGGTTAAAATATTTTTAAAAATACATCAAATCATAGACTTTTATTTATTTAAAAGATTGTTAACATTTAAAAATTTTCCCGGAGACACATTGATTTACTATTCACCATAAATTTGAAAAATCGAATAAAGTTTCTTGTCACGTGTCAATATTCGGTCATTGTACTTCAAGATTAATCGTTTGACCAATAATTCATTCTTCAAGAGGTTTGAAGTTTTTTACCATAAGTTCGGCGTAGAAAATTTTATTTAAAGGAGCTTGCCCTTTTTTATCCCAGTTATTCTCCAATACTCTCAAAGCGGCTTCATAAATGATTTTTGGTGTAAAATCGTTTGGACATTGAAAAGATCCAGAATCAATTTGTCTTGGTGTATTGGTATCATCACGGACGAAAGGTCTTTGTAATTTGATGGAGATTTTGGAAGCTCTTCGTTTGTTCCGACTTGCCTCTTCCTCCAAACTGAATCATTGAATAAAATACACACTAAAATACTATACGCAAACAATATACTAAACAAAATTGTTTTTAAATTTTATCCGTACTTACCGCTCATACATTTCCTCGCTAAAGTCTATTAAAGCACTTTTCAAATCGTCCACATTTTGAAAACCTTAAACACAAATAAAAAATAATATTTTGTACACTATCATGTCAAAATACTAAAAATAATAAAGAAATGGTCATATTTATTTTACTATAAAATATGAATTAAAAAAATCAACGTGCTTTGGGCTGCTTACGCTTTTTAATGTTTCTCCCGGTTGAGATACTGTCTTTCGTCAATTTATGAATCACAGGAGTGTTATCCACTCCGAAAGCAATTTGGTATATCTCAGTGGCTAATTTCTCGCCAATTGTTTCAATTAACATCTTCATGGGAATTGATCGCAGATCAAACATTGTGGAAACGGGTAGCTGCTCCTCTCCATCTCCCACGTTAAAAGTGGCCATGATTTTTGACCCTATCTGGCGTTGTAACCGTGGGATTTTTTCTATCTTAATCTCTTTGGACAAGCGTTCCATGGTTGAGTCCAAAACGGCCGTCACTGCCGAAGGTTTATTTTGTGAACAACCCAGTTTTGCTTGCAGTTTGTTCTTTCCAACACCACATGATGTTTGGTAACCAGTTTTAGACTTTATAAATTTTATTAATTCGCCAGCAATAACTGCGGCGTAAAGTAAACGACGATCATCAACTCCTGACTCAGTCGGAACTTCACAGACATCCTTGACATAACTCTCCAGCTCGGAACTACATATCCGGGTAACATTCTCCAGTATAGTTTTCGGGTAGAAATCTTCGTATTTCAAAGTTTTTCCTTGATCTATCAGATGAGTTACTAATTGCGTAACGTTTAAATAAAACTCGTCGTTGGATGCATAATGAATTTTAACCAAATTGGACGGGTAGTTTTTGAAATATTCGACAATAGCGTCTAAAATTTCGTAACTGGCGTGTCGTGCTCGTCTCTGGTCAGGTTTACTGAAACGTTCATATTTTGTTACAACTTTTAAACTTTGACATTTCTTTCTAGCGTCAGCTATTTTATCCTTTCTAGTAACACCATACGCCCGAGCTGCATAATTTACCGCAACCGTTCTAAATAAGTAAATAAAATTTCAAAAGAGATTTTAGAATGTTCCGGGTCACAAGGCTTTAAAATATTTTGAATTATATGATAATGTTTTTGACAATAAATTTTGTAAATATTGACTTTATAATTTAAGAAATATTAAATTATGACAATATTTTTTAACGACTGATTTTAAATGACATTACTTTCGTGATTTGTTGTTGACGAGTACAGGCTTTCCTTCTAAATCTGGACGATCACCAGTCCACACTTGGACTTCAAAACAATCAGCATCCAAATGTACGATTTCTTCATCCAAGTGATCATTTTTGTCCAAAGTAGGTGCAGCCATTTCGCTTATAATAGTATTTTCCATTAGAAAGTGATCAAATGCTTTACTCGGCAAAATCTGTCAAAACCAAAATTAAACATACAAGTTAAAAATACTACAATTTAATATAGTATTCAAATCACACACTGCATATATCCACACAGTATACATTACATATTACATTATAACATTAAGTTTAAGATATTAAACAGAAAAGAAAACAATATATTTTTGGTAAAGCGAAATTATTTCAGCAATTTTCTATGCTATCTGTAAATCTATGCACAATCGATGGCATTTTTATTTTTAGCTTTAATGTATATATAGTGAAACAGTGTGAATGAATTGTGTTATGCTGCAAATAGTTATAGTTGTAGATGCATTGCATAGCATACTGCAATATTTAGTCATTATTTTGTATGAAAGTTCATAGTTTACTTTTCAAAGATATTGTTGCTATTTGTATTCATTTTACAACTGAAAACTAAAGAGACTGAATTGGATACTGTGGATAATATTATGGATTTGTAATTTTAGGGGTCGATATTTGCGACATAAAATTTCGAGTCTACTATAAATGATAAAACTGGACCAAACATTTAGCGTTCAGCAGAACACTAATAAAATGTAGACAACCTTGAAATTGACAATGAAACTCTTTGTGTATATTTGTGTATATTAGTGTGTATTTGTGTTGGTTGTAGTGCAATGAATACATTCGCATTCTATTAGATACATATCCAACTGAACTGGTATAGTAGGTAGCAGGTAGGTAATCTAGGTAAGTAATCGTAATTAATACGTACACAGCATGCATTATTATATTAATGCTCTGCTCGAATGATCATCGATTGTGACATTGCTGTACAGTATTAGTATTATATCCATTTTATATTATACTACTACTTAATGAGATGAAATAGTGATAAGTGTCATAAGAAACTGAATAGAGATCCTCAACCACCATTTTTCTTCTGATCACTGATTAAAAACCTTATCTTGAAGTCATTAATGCAATAAATAAACACAATACGTATAATATAACCATCAACCATACAAAAAACTTGCAGTTTGTGCCCTGAATGAAACGATGGATCTGTCCGTGGAACTCAGAACTTAAGTTTAGCGTTATACAATATGATTCATGAATTCATGCATTTGTAAAATTGGTATTATAGAACTAAACTCGCACAATACAGAACTGAATCAATGACGTCATTGCTCGTGATATTTTATATAATGATTAATTAAATTTGAATTATACGTTGATGATATGAGTTCAAAATAAATAAATTTTACTAACTTGTAACGATTAAAGATGTGGTAGTGGTATAAAATTTCCAAATTTTGATTTTATAGTTGGTTTTTGGCTTTTGGATGTTGAGATATGCAAGTTGCACGTATATTATTTATTTCCTCTTCACCTTTGGTAGGTTAAAATAAAATAGGGAGAATCGGCTAACAATAAGTTGATTCTGTTGAATAATTCGAATATTTCGACCAAGGCTTTTAATATCTTCTTCCGGAGATGCTTCCTCTTTGAACGTCTGTCACAAGATGAGCAAAGCTCTCGAGCTGTTCCGATTTATATACTTCGTAAAATATCAAGTTTCCAAAACACACCGGAACGTTCTAGACAATTCATGAAATCAGGTCAAGGATTTTTGCAGCTAAAGCGCGGGCATTTCTGCACTGCACTTATATATACGTAGATGAACGTTTATACGCAAAGATGATGTAATCAAAGTTCAACTAACAAGTTTATCCAAGTGGGGAGGTATTTGTTGCGTTGCAGTATTTACACAAAAGTGTACAGCCAGATAAATAGAGATAAAATCCTCAGATTAGGCTGAATGTTATATGTAGGTTTATGACCGCAGTTACACGAAGTATGTTATACCTTTATTATAGTGCAATGCAAAATACATCTACTATTCAACTATTGCCTAATTAATTGCCTTTACTTTTATATCTCTGATCTGAATTATATTGTAATTTGTTTGTCAAATAAATCCTATTTCGTGTAAGTATATAGAAATAACTAAGACTATTCTGCTTATTTAAAAAAAGGAAAAAATAACATAAAATGTTCATTTTTATTGCACCTATAGTAATTGCTCTGATAATAGGATCTACTAGCAGTATTTGGGGGAGTGGTGTGAAAAATAGCCCGTTTGTTTCAATTTTCAAAAAACTGATCCGCTATTCACAACTTTCTGTCATACATACTGAAGCAAAGAAACAATTAGGAATTATCTGAGTTCCTCCTCCCTGCCGGAGGAACTGGATGAAGAAATGAAAATTTTTATGCTTTGCTATAACCAGTTTTGTTTTTTATATAATATTTCCACTGCGCTCTACTTTTAGCTTTAGCAAAATTTCTAAAGCTAAAAGTAGAGGAGGAGGACGAAGACCGTAAGACATGCAGGGAACACTAGTACTATAATCGGTCAACAACATCGTTGGCGGTTGGGATTTGCTAGTAGTTTTACATGCAAAAAGCCAACCGCCAAAAATGTAGTTAACCGCTTATAGAATTCTTTGTGCGTAATGTGTCTAAATGCTTCTTCTGGTTAGTTACTAACTGTCAAAAACCACCTCCACCACCACCACCTCCACCACCACCACCACCTCCACCTCCACCACCACCACCACCACCACTACCAGAAAATTATCAGAAAGTATAATATAATTAACAACAACTTCAAAGATACGAGTATTTAGAATGCAAATATTCATGTTCTTCTAATTTACTTAATTATTGTGAGCTAAAAATGAATTAAGAAACCATTTGAGTTATCTTTATTTTTAAACTTTTCGATTTTGTCTTTTATTCTGTATCAAACAAAGGGATTTACTGTTTAAATAATCATATTTAAAGTCGAAAACAATTTTGTATCTGGAAACCAATATTATTTAGCTACTATAATACTAGTGGTGTAGCTTTCATGAAATATTACATTAGTCAAACAGATATATTAAATTGTTATCGAATATAAAATTATAATTCCCGAATATTAAATTTTCCAGGAATTGTAAACCACGAAGATCAGTGAAACAAAATAAATACGGAAATAAGCTACGAAAATGCATCAATTATTTAGGTAAAGAACTAAATTGAATGAATTGAAAATATTATCCCTCCATACAGGAAATGTTGTTATGAATATTTAATGAACTTTAGAAAGAACTCCACCGCCATAAATTCCTCTGAGACCACCGAGACCAGCTCCATAGACACCTCCGAGTCCGGAACCGTAGACTCCTCCAAGTCCTAACCCACCATAAACTCCTCCAAGACCGAGACCAGCGGCATTGATTCCTCTGATTCCGAGTCCGGCTCCATAGACTCCTCCAAGACCGAGTCCAGCTCCATAAACTCCTCCGAGTCCGAGTCCGGCAACAGCTGGAACTCCATAAGCACCAATAGCTGGAACAGCCAAAGCAGCGTTGGCGCGTTGGATGGCAATTTGGTTGGAGACGATGGCACCGTCGCGGACAGCAGCGTAGTTGTTGATGGCGTTGGCAGCAACAGCGTTGCGGGTAACTCCGTCTTGGTTGATCACAGCGAGGGTGGCAGCGGCATTGTTAAGGTTGGCATGATCGCGAACAGCAGCGTTGTGGGCAGCAGCGGCTTGACCGACAGCAGCGTTGTGAATTTGGGCAATGCCAGTGTTAGCATGGGCAACATCGCGGGAATATTGAGCTTGGGCAGCAGTCAATCCCAAAGCGGGAACTCCATAGCCAATTCCTCCCAATACGTTTCCAGCGGAAGCGCATCCGAAAACAGCAAGAATAACGGCAGCCTAAATAATTATTAAATCAATAGAAAATCTTTTTTTTAAATCTTGAACAATATTTTACAATATTAAACAGAAATGGTAATTTCGACAATAATTATAACATTATTAATATCTTTAAATGAATTTATATATTATTTTAAGAGGCAATTATAGATTTCAACTCAAGATTTAATTATTTCAAATTTTGGTATATGACAATAATACCTTGAACATTTTGTCTGTTTTGTGGAATTGGTTCTCGAAATGAATGAGAGATGTAGAAGAATGTAACTTTGTTACTGAGCTGTGTTTGAATTGAATGATTTATTTGAGTTTGATGCTACTATTTATATCAAAATATCAATCATGAACTTGTGACTTGAGTTGGCAAAATGTATGCACATTATACTATTGATAATTTATGGGACAAAAATTAGGAGGTATAAATGCATTGTTGTATATTTGCCTGTGTGCAAGCAATAAAATGCATTTAAGTATTATGCCAATAGTAAGCATTTTGCACCTAATTATGACGAATGTCTTCATAACATCTTCATGCATCAATTAATTGCGAAGGAATGTGTAGGGAATACACAAAATATTATTAGTATTTGAGAAATACTATACTGTGCCTTACACGATAGGTAGTAAAGTAGTAATACATTTTAACTAATAAAATCTATACATATGCAAAATATAAATAGTAACTCTGACATTGTATGGTAATATGCACTGACTAACGACTGAAATTTAAATGCATTTAATTCGATTAATTATATAATATGCATATTTGGTAATACCCTTTTGTAAATTGCCTGTTGAGATTAAACAATTAATATTATGGAAAGGTTTAACATGGGATTTCATTCAATTACTTAACATATTATCGAAGACCTCTTTTAACAAACAGGAGCATTAATTAGAAAAATTTATAAAGAATGACTCACACAATGGATGGCACTTGTCCTTTTAGTTCGATTGACTACAGATTTTGTAACTAGACTCAAAATAAAGTCGACTGCAAGGATAAGTAGGGTGTGCGAAAAAAGTCCGTTTGACCTTCAGAGGTTCTTTGGACACTTTTTTGTCCGATTTTGCTGTGGTTTTTTACTACGATATATACTTTAAAGGAGTCGGGCAAGGGTTTTCCACGTGGTTTTAGACCTCACGAGGTCTTATAGAGTGGTTATGTCTGTCTGTCCGTCTGTCACCACGATAACTCGAGTAGAAATGAAGCTAGACAGATGAACTTGGCACACACATTGTAAAGGACAAAACTAAGTCTAAGTTTGTTGGTCAGTAAGTTGGCTAAGGGCTCAATGTTTGAAAAATAATAAACTGTCGATAGCATCAAACCTTAAATAACGCTCCAAATTTCTTTTTATATGTCTTTTTCTTTATATACTCCAGGACAAGTTTAAGCTTTCTGCTTCTAGACTAATAAATACAACTGCGCGTCTAGTGCTTCTTTCTTTCTTATTTTAAGTAGTCATTCTAAAAGCAATTTCACAATAATTTTCCGGATACTTTTTCAATCAGTAGGAATCTATATTTTTCCGAATGCTAAGTATGAAAACACAATTGTTGCTTCTACTTTGAATTGATAATTTTAACTTTTATGCTTTTAAAAAATTAAGGGCAAAATATGAATAGATTATACATATCAGAGGAACCGATATTACAAATGATAACTATGAAAACACAACCACCGCTTCGGCTGTTGAAATTATCCAGGATATTGATACAAAGTTTTTGGCCATGGAATCAGTTTATTGAAGATCATTATGTCACAATTAAAGCTAAGGCACGACCGGACAAGCTTACATATTATAGATTGAATAAAAGCACATCTAACTTTTTTTACCTAACTATGTTCATTCATCAGTACCTCCAATACTTTGATTGCGCTTTCAACACACTTATAGAGTTGCAATCACAGTGTGAATTGTGAAATAATATATTCAATAGAAACTCATTTAATTTTTTTAGCTAAATTTATTGTTATCGGCACCTCAAAAAATTTGATTGTGCTTCCAACACTATCTACTATTTGATAGTATTTATATTTATAGCCCTACTGATGCTAATATTTATTAGAGCTATAAAGTAAAGTATACCATTTGTAATTCCAATGAGATAAATTTTAGTGAATCCTACATCTGGAGTTCTCCGTAACTCTGCTTGATATAATTTAGCGATACTCAAGATAACGATTTATGAATAAACATAAATTTGGAAAGGAGAATCGAATTAAATAAAATCATCTTGATAGCGCTACAACAGAATCTTTAAAAATTGAAAGTATATTTTTATTTTCGATTTAAAATTTTCCACCTTTAGAGTTCGAAATTCAGAATAGAAACTTCCTCTCTAACTCATCTCTAGTATTTTTAAAAAGTACAATGAACTTGATAGAGTTATTACAGAATTTATAAAAAATGCAAAACCGATTTGGTAGCTATTTGACCTTGGGTGGGAAAAAATTGCATTTTAACTTTAATTAAAAGTCGTTTTTGTACGACTCCGTTGTATGCTCATGCAGATATTCGGCGATAATCTATAGAGAATGAATTGAGGAATTACTTTAATTATCTTCGTTGTTTAACTTTTCGGCATCGCCTTTTATTTTGTACGGAATGGATTTGTAAACATAATACTTAAAAGTCGAATACAATTTTTTATCTGGAAAGAAATATTTTAGTTATTATAACATCAAGTAGTTGAAAGAAACAGTACACTATAATCCAATTAAAATTTCCAGGAAAGAAAAAACATTTCAATAAAATAAAACTGAATGGAATTTGGCAGGGATTAACGAGAAAATTAACAATTGACAAAACGCATACGCAATCAACTGTTTATGTATGGAACAAAATATTATCCTGACAAGTAAATTGAATCAACTAAAAGTATTATCAGTCCATGCGGGAAACGGTTGTTAAATAAACATTTAATGGACTTTAGAAAGAACTCCTCCGCCATAAATTCCTCCGAGTCCAGCACCATAGACTCCTCCGAGTCCAGCACCATAGACTCCCCCGAGTCCAGCACCATAGACACCTCCGAGTCCAGCACCATAGACACCTCCGAGTCCAGCACCATAGACTCCTCCGAGTCCTAATCCAGCTCCATAAACTCCTCCGAGTCCGACTCCAGCTCCATAAACTCCTCCGAGACCGAGTCCGGCAATAGCTGGAACAGCCAAAGCGTTGGCGCGTTGGATGGCAATTTGTTGTGAGACGATGGCACCGTCACGGACAGCAGCGTAGTTGTTGATGGCGTTGGCAGCAACAGCGTTGCGGGTAGCTCCGTCTTGGTTGATCACAGCGAGGGTGACAGCGGCATTGTTAAGATTGGCATGATCGCGGACAGCAGCGTTGTGGGCAGCAGCGGCTTGACCGACAGCAGCTTTGTGAATTTGGGCAATGCCAGTGTTAGCATGTGCAACATCGCGGGAATATTGAGCTTGAGCAGCAGTCAATCCCAAAGCGGGAACTCCATAGCCAATTCCTCCCAAAGCGGGAACTCCATAGCCAATTCCTCCCAATACGTTTCCAGCGGAAGCGCATCCGAGAACAGCAAGAATAACGGCAGCCTAAATAATTCATAAATCAATAGAAAATCAATTAAAATAATATAATATGACAATATTAAAAAATAAAAAATTGTAATTTCAACAATAATTCCCTGCAAAAGTATTATTATTTTCATTGATTGGAATATATTTTAAGAAGAAATTGTGGGTTTCAACTTTTCAATTGTTCTTTAAAGTTATATGAAATTTTAATAATACCTTGATCATTTGTCTATTTGGTGGAATTGGTTCTCGAAATGAAGGAGAGACTGAGAATGTAACTGTTACTGAGCTGTGTTTGAATTCTTTGAATTGAATGATTTGTTTGAGTTTGATGCTACTATTTATATCAATCATGAACTTGAGTTACTAAAATGAATGCAAATAATATGCAATTGATATTTAATGGGACAAAAATTAGGAGGTATAAATGCATTATTGTACTTTTGCACTGTGTGCAGTTTAAGTATTATGTGAACAGAAAAGAGATTGAACCTATAATTATGATGATGTTTTCATAACATCTTCATGCATCAATTAATTGCTGAGGAATGCCTCATGAATGAGGAATGAAATACAGAAAGTATTATTAATTAGTATTTGAGTAATACTTAACAGTGCCTTACACGATAGGTAGTAATAAAGTTTTACTAAACATAACTATTCAGATACAAATAGCAGCTCTGAAATAGCGCGGCGATTCGCATATACCGATATACCTACTGACTGAATGTGATGTCATTGAAATGCATTTACATTTATGTCGATTAATTATTTATACAAATAATATTATTACCCAGTTGTAAATTGATGGTAGAGATGAAATAATGATGAAATAATTTAACATGTGACTTCAATTAAATCATTTAAGGAATCAAAAACCTCTTTTAACGAACAGGAACTTTGATTAACTGGTAACAACATTTGTGAATTTTCTGTTTCTAATACTACCATTCATAGGCGTAGCCATGATTTGGTTTCGGGTTGGGGGGGGGGGGGTAAACTCAAAACATACATTTTATATGTGCTCATTTTCTCTCGAAGCGCGAAAAGTTTGAGCAAATTTGGTCAAAAATCAACATAATTTAGGTACATCAAATTTATTTAGCTTTTTGTCATTACAAAATGACATTTGGACTTAAATCAACGTATAAAACTCGCGCTTAGGGAGAATTTTTTTCTAATATTTGCAATTTACGGGAAAAAAGACCAATTTGTCTTTCTTAATGTAATGCATGGGTGGAATTTATTAGAAATAGTGCACACTTGTATAATCTGGGGGGGGTGGGGTTCTTTAGCACCCTCAACACCCTTAGTGGATACGTGCCTGGTGATTAGCATTCTTAAATTAAAAGCTGGCCATGATTAATAACATTTTGTAGAAGCATCAACGAAAGTTTATTGAAATCATTGTCACAAACAAAATGTAATTGCTCAAAGTCAGGGTACAAACAACAACTAATAATTAAGACATGACTATGACTCTACAAATGTTTAAACATAGGTACCTATTAGAGCGTCTAGAGGGTCGCCTTTTTCCAGCCCAACCCTATCTGGCTCCTCGAGCATGCCAAATTGCCAACCCAACCCAGCCCTAACCCTTCGATTTTATCTTTTTTCCAACCCCACCCAACCCTGACCCAATTTTCAGA
>JAQFYB010004442.1:0-16284 GCA_034694085.1 Pogonognathellus longicornis
AGTAAATGCCGGTATTTACCACTATTTACCGGTTGGCATGGTATTTTCTACTTTTGCTGACATTTGCCCAACCCTGAATCAAAGGCTAAGCTACATACTCGTAATTTCCATGCAATGTCGAACACAGAAGGATGTGCAATTTTGACTCTTACACGCATGATCCAAGTTAAGGAATTTTTACTAGTGTAAAGATAATTTACCGTGGAAATATATATGACTTTTAAAATATTGGTTCAATTTTTTCGAATTTTGAGCTTATATAATGTGTAATGTTTCAATTCCAGAGTACCGAATTGAATGCATATATATGTGTTTGTTAGTTAGAAAAGGTACATTGTGTGATATTCAGGATTCGGCGTGAGGATGCGAGTGATCAAAGGTTTAGCTCTCCTACCTTGTGTGTGTAAACTAAATATTTCGCTGAATTTTTAAAAATACTCCCCATTAACTTAAATTTTTCATTTTATTTTTAGAAAATCATAAATTTTCTGCTCTTTTTTATAGTAACAAAAAGCTAATATCAAACAATGGACCAACATATATATATATATATATATATACAGATGCTGTTAATATTTATTGAAACCTTTATGTCTAAGTTTGAAAACAGGTCGAATATTCTTTTGACGTATCGGCTACCTTCACATTTTCACATAGTTTTCTGGTATCTGTAGATAGTCAGATATTTTGATGCTTTATACATTACTTCCTATTTTGTCAAAATCAAAGTACATTTATTGTTGGAAAGTCGTTTTGAAATTTAGAATGCATTGTCTTATGTGGCTAATTCTCTACAATAATGAAGTTTCAAATTTTTAAAAATATGTCTAATATAGAAATAGGTCTTGGTCATATGAAATTTCTAAACAACTAAAGGCTTTTGTGTTTTATATTTCAGTTTTCAGTTTTATATATATAAGTATATTATTGTAGAGAAAAATCACTATTACACAAGAAAATGTCTTCTATATTTCAAAAGGATTTTATTATTATAAGTTATTCGATATATTAATAATACTCTTTTGTCCATAACTCACTCAAACCAGAAACCGTCTTAATGGGTTCCAGAGAATTATAGGCATAGATATTTTCACGAACTTAAATGAAATATGTGGTTTGCCATTCCACCGTTATAACCGGTCGTTATTATTGTCATACTTGTCGTTGCTATTTGCTTACCGGTCGTTTAAAAGCCGTGAATTCCGTAGTTATTTAAGCTCAAGTGTTGGGAGAAATAAATGCATCTTTAATTCATGCTGCCGGGGCATTCTTTCCAATATTATTTTGTAATTGTTGTTGTATTGTAACATTAGCAAATCAAATATACACATTAAGCAATTAGGAGCATATTACGTACAATGGTAGTGAGTAAATTATACGGCTTTTGTCTTTTTGAATTCGTCATAGAAATCATACTAGAATACATAAATATATATATATACAGTTAACTAATATTCGATTTTATCACATAATAATATGCAACGAAATTGTTCTGTATTACGTGTTCATTAAAATGAAATGCTATTTACAAAATTTTCAAAGCTTGTGAAAACGCAAAACAAATTATTTACATATTTTTTTTCATGAAAACATTTTTATGGTTAATGCAATTACAGCTTTGTATACTGATTCCACCGCTATCAGCATCGCAATCGTTCCTCTGCTCGTGGAATGGAGAAATTCTAAGACACGTTTTCTTTGCATTTTGCACAAAGAACAGGGCTTACAAGAAAACAAATACTTTCTCATTGCTAATCTTTCAATTCGATTTTCAGTTTTACATTTGTTCCATGATGTGAGCATTTTCAATTGGGAGTGATAAATAATTGACAAACTAAACAAAACTGTTGACCACATTATGATGGTAACGATAGAATATGAGAAAAACAGAAGCAGAAAATGTAATTCAAGTCCCGATGTTTGGCGAATCCAAACGAAGTTGGAAAAGTAAATACTTCTCTTGATAGCAAACTCCAGTATTCTGAAATATTGTAAAATGAACTCATTCAAATATTTCATGACAGCGTGCAACTCTATGTATCACATTCGGAGACTGGCCGGACTACGCAAGGAGTCTTCACAGTTATAATCCATCATGCCACAACTGGAAATATAAAAAGAATGCTGTTAATATTTATTATGAACTGGTAAGTATGTTTTACAGATATTAAATTGTATGCGGTATTATAACTCCTTTTCAACCGCGTAACCCCAAAGGAGTCTTCACAATTAACGAACGTGTATTTTGAATTTTCGATCAACGTTACATAAGAAAACGATATTTTTATCCTATAAATATATAATATCTCATTGTGTCACAAAGTCACAATGGCTCGTGTTTGAGAACCAAAATGTTACTTACCATAATTCCTGCATCAATCGACCCGCATTTACCAATATCACGATAAAAATTATCAAAAGCAAAGTGATATGTGCTACTAGACAGTACATGGTCCGGATCAGGAATAGTCCAAAGATCAAATAAGCGATCATTTCGGAGACTGTAGATAGACCTAGCAGTTTCACGGGCCAGGTGGGCCAATTCGGTGTCAAAATGTATAAAACTATGACAACAGTTGGCCAATAAATACAATATAGAAACAAAGCGCACATGACAACTTCTAAACGCCCAAATCCTTCCTTCGTTTTGGTTTTCCACAGTGTTGCTATAAATACAATATATGAATAATTAATAATCACCATTCTCAGGTCTATATTTATAAATCATAATAAATGAAATATTTATATTTTGTGAATTCAAAAACCTTGAATGTTTTGGAAACGGTGGATCATGTAATTGATTGACAAAACAAACATTTCTTTTCTAGTTAAGCTGGCATATGTAATACTGAGTGTATAGAACCCTATAAAGAATCCCAGTGTACACAGACAGAATCCTAAATTATTTTTCAACTTTTTTTCTAGCAGTGCTCGCATTGCCATAGGTACACAACATAAGAAAACAAGCTTGCGATGAATGAGAACCATTTGAATCTTGCAAGCCTTGAAGTGGAAAGCTTAATACTGTTGCCAGTGCTGTAGTTCCAGGAATACGGTGAAGCTCCCAGGAAATCACACCAGACAACAATTGCCTTAATTTCGAATAGTGAGAACGAAGAAACCATTTTAATTCTAAGGATTCTCAGACTTATTAACTATGAAATGAAAAGTATGATTTACTTTGTAGTTAATATTAGTTCCAAATCTATTTCTAATAACAAATACCCTAATATTCGTAGTTTTATACAAAATAATTTTTTTTCCAACGTCTGCTGAATTTTATGGACGAACAAAATACGTGACATGAGACAATATTTTAAACAAAACACTTTTCATTTCATTTTCAAGCTTTCTATAATCAAACTGTGTATATATAGTGTGAAGCTTGGGGAACTGTTTCCTCTTGGCACAATAAGTAATCGTATATTCAGTTGATTGTTAAAATAATTGTCGACTTCTTTATAGCTAGTATTGAATAATGAATGAATACTCTCGCGTCTGATGCATGAAGGTGCAGTGAGGTAATTGCTTAATGTTAGTTGATTATATTGACAATGCATTTTGACAAAGAAATATAAAATAATATGCATGTCTGATTTTTCTTTATAAATATTTTAGTTTCAAAATTTACCAGTTTACTGGCTAAATTGGCAGAACGGTAATATATTTAAATTGTGAAGTCTATATAACTACAACTTGAATATCCTATTTTAAGCCTGAAAAATATGTGGAAGGGTGCCTAAACACCCTCATAATTGTGTTATTTAAGTTATTTAAGCTCAAGTGTTGAGAGAAATAAATGCATCCTTAATTCATGCTGCCCGAGGATTTTTTCCAATATTATTTTGTAGTTGTTATTGTAACATTGGCAAATATACACATTATGCAATTAGGTGCATAAAACGTAAAATGGGAGTGAGTAAATTATACGGCTAAATTTGTCTATGTGAATTCGTCATTTAAATCATAGTGTTACATTAATTGCATATAATTACTCTCTTACTGGATTATTACTACAACCCTTTAGCTCAAACCATCAAGATAACAAATAAATATTATGCTACGGCATTTTCAAATAATTACATGTATCCGAATTCTAATAGGCCGAACCGGAGACAAATTTTCTGTTTTGCACTTCCAAGAAATCAGTATATCAATAGTAATATGTAATCAGTCCAGTTGGTTTTGAAATTTTTCAGAAATGGGTTCATATATTTTCTACAACGACACGACGATTGTTGAGCGAGAATGATGAATGTTTATATATGAAACCTTATTACTTAACTATATAATTAATAATTATTTACCATAAATTTTGTAGCTTCAAAAAATTGTCCATTTGAAATCAATTTTGAAATCAATATAAACAATGGCAAAGGTTCAAACCTCTTTAGCGTTTCGTTGAATATACAGGGTTCGTCATAATGATCGGCCCCTACTCCTGCATGCACCAAAACGCACTCACAAACTCGCTCGACTTTGATTTGGAGAGAATTATTTTACCAGTGCAGATATGAAATTGGAGTTGTCAAGCACTTGAACTCAAGAAACAAAAAAGTTTGAAATCAGTATACACGAGTTTATGGCGTCGCTTGAAAGGAATATCTATTCCAAAAGGGGGACAGTCAAACAACTTCTTCCTGATATATCTGTGATAAAAAATTTCTACCCGTTTGCATGGGTTTTAGTAAATAGTAACAACCAGGCACGTATCCACTAAGGGTGCTGAGGGTGCTCAAGTACACCCCAGATCTTACAAGCTTGCACTAAATATTATTGTTAAAATTCAATCATATATAACAAAACCTATAAAAATATGGTTATTTTGATGTAAAAGTAAAAAATTTAAGACCAAGTTTACACAATTTATTGCGCTATGAGCGGTAATGAACACATTTATCCATTATGTTGAAATTTTACCAGCGTAAAAATCAATTTCTGGATTAACGTTTGGGGAAAACAAGAGATTGGATGAAAATACGGCTAACGCCTACTTTTGCAATTCTGTTTCAATATATCATTACGTTTATATTAATAATCGTCCGTTAAAATCGTTATAATTGTTTTTAAACTATTGCCGCTTCGGCAATGGTTTAAAACTACAGCAACTTCGAAGTCATAGTTGCTGGATTAGCAAAACACTCCCAAAGAAGAGTTCTATACATTCAGATTTTGTGAAGCAAGTGAACAATATAATGTAATTTAATTACACATAATATAATTTAAAAATTACAATGAATTTATCCCCAAACTGTTTTTACGAATCCGCGCAATATACAAAAAATATTTAAATACAGCGATTTTGTTAATAAACGTTTCGCTCATTTTGCAACGTTGATTACACGATTGTCTGGTGCCCTGCAATTTGATGGCGTTTACAAATTTTGTTCCAAGAAGTTTATCTATTATCTATATATAACAAATATTCGATATTATCCCATAATAATATGAAACGAAATCTAAAGACGATAAGAAAATGGAATATCATAACTTTGTTCACTATTTTTTTTAAAGTATGCAACATAATCTAGGTAGTATTTGTTAAGCAAAGTCCTGCTTTGACTTGGATCTTTGATTAAACATTCGTATTCAAATGAAAAAGAAAACTTATATGGTGCATTTGTCAGTTGTAAACTAAGGCTGAGTCAACAATTTGTTATCGGCAAAGGAAATTAATGTTCAAATCTCGCCCTTGTTAAAGTTGTTAAGTTTTGAAAATAATCGACCGGTGTTTATGTCATTTTTATACATTATTTATACATATCAAATTCGGTATACAGATGCAAGTCACGAAATTAAGAGATAAACGTAACATATTTCTGTTCTTTCGGAGAGATAAGGTTGTAGTTTACGTAACTGTTTAATAGAACGTCTTGTTTTCAAGACTTTATGTCGCTTATCTGATCCAAGTTTTGAATTAGTGTATTCTTTTCGAGTCGCAAAAATGTTCTTTGCATTACATACATGCGAGTAATGGTGGGTTGCCTAATAATAGGTTAAACATAGTTCGCAGTAAAGGACACGGTACGGAAAACATTGTTGTACGTTTTTTTACAGATTTGATTTAATTTTATATATGTTATAGAAATTGATGTTAGGAAAAAGAATAATTAGTGTCAAAAATCACTCGGTCACTTAGTTTGGCCACTGTGAATGCTTAAAATGTCAAGGCAATCCATCGTACTCAGCGTAAAATATCAGTTAAATACGTAATTCGAAAAGAAATTTTTCAGTCGAATATCATCAAAATTTAACAAAAACTCATTACAAATTTTGTGGTGAGTATTCTGACTTTCGAGTACATAAAGTATCCGAAAGGTAGCTCTAGGGGATTGTGTATGGAATTAAAATCTTGAATTAATGGAATTTGTAGCATTTTTTGATAATCTGAGTAAAGTTGGAGCTAGGCCATCTTATTGACTTTGTATGTGGTACATTGGTAGATGTATATTGGTGTTTATCCTCTTGTAATAGAAATACAAGTGTTTCCTATGTGCTTTGAACGAATTCAGAGGGTAAACAATATGTGTCCCGAAATTTTGACCGTACTCATCCTAGTTGCTTGAGTCAAGCTCTAAAACATACATAAGTTTCCGAAAAATTCCTTACAAACCAAATTTCCCTTTTAGTCGTGACATTTCGTTACGTTCTAAAATTCTCTATATCAAAGCAAAATGCGCTCTATATATATCCTTCAGTTCAATATTGACTTGTCAGTTGGTACACATGCATTGTCTTACATAGAGTCATAATATTCCTCGTAATATTATTCCATTAGTTTCAAGTGACACAAAACACACAAATTGTTTCCCCAATTTTGAAAATTTATATTTACGAATTCTAGAAATTTTTTCAGATTTGTTTCATTTGTTTTAATATCTAAAGTGTAAAGCGATTTAATGTATCTAAAACACATAAAATACATATGTAATAATAATAATGATAAGCCGACCAAAATTCAAAAGAAGAGTTTAAGCAGATGGAAAAACAATTATTGCATCGGCTGTCGGATTGCAATTTTACTTTTTTCAATAATAACGGCAAGCGTAGCTGCGTGCTACATTGCTTGGGTTGCAGATATTTAAGATGAGGGTAAATAGACTAAAATGTTGTGCGTGTGACAGAAAGAAGACAATGTATTAATTTGCAATTTAATAAATAAAGATTTAAATACAATTACAATTTTTATTATACAGTAAATACAAACGTAGGATAAGCTATTTTAATAAGTACTATAACCGTCAAAAACCCGTAATCTCTTTGCATGTTGTATAATTCTTTGTTTGCGTATTTCTGCATATTTCTCACTTTCTATTTTAATGCTTTTTCCTATAATTTTATATCCAGGTAATTATAGGTTATCAGTATATTAATTTTTAATTGTAAAGTTCGGGCAGCTAAATTTATCATTGCGAATATAATATTCCGTTAATACTATTGGTCCCTGCATTACCGGTATTTCTGTACTGTTGGCAGCTTGTGTATGAATGTAGTGCTGAGCATAATATTACTTCTTAATACTTTTCTTACTTTCTGTTTTTACACTACTAAATATATATGATTATTCGTTTTATTTGTTAAGCTCAAATTGACTAGTGATAATGTTCTCATTTGTACCACAGATTGGCATTTTGACCACTCCGAAATCCATTTCTAGATAATGATAAATCACACGACAATGAATTGAGTGGACATGGAACCACGGACTGTCGAATTCATTTGAATTTCTATTTCAACAACATTGACAATTGTATACGAAGAACTCCCACCTATTCAAACCTTGTATCATGAACCCGTCTGTGACTATACTATAAGTAATAAAATATTTACGTGAATGATTATTTGTAATCATGGGTATTAACAAGTAAATTTTGAATATTAAATACTCTTTCCTTTGCGATTTTTACTGGAAAAAATAGTTTGATAATCTGCACTTAGATTTTAAAAATTACTGTTTCAAAAAATTGAGCTAAATTTTCTACCGTTACCGAAGTTAAAATAACGAAACTCATCAATCAGGGTTTAAATATTTAAACCTTATTGAAAATATATGCATGATTTAGAGCTGCATTAGCGCTCCTTATGTGTTCCGCTCATTATAGGTTCCGCCCCATATGAGTTCCGGTCTTTATGCTCTCGACAACATAATGCGCTCCCAAGGCACACCGTTGTTCATTGCCGCCATGGTTCGTTAGGTTTGGTATTGGATGATTGAAAAAGGTCGGAAGTTAAAATTGTCTCTTTATTGAGGCCGTAAAAAATAATATAACAAGGATTGTAATGGAGTTTTACATTCTTTCATTCCTGAGTGTGACAATTAAAAGTTCCCATTTGGTGTACTCAATTTTCAAATACTTTTATTGTAAGGAATACTCATTTGATTATAATATGAGTAAAAACTTGGTTATATGTATAAATAACGAATATATTATGTGTACATCAGCTTTTATTTAACAACTTTTATTGATAATAAAAATATAACTTTATAAATGGAATCTACCGCCATAAGTATTGCAATCGTTCCTCTAGTCGTAGAATGGAGGAAACCCAAAACATTTTTTCTGTGCATGCAACAAATAGAACAGGGCCTACACGAAACTAAAAATTTTCTCATCGCCTCCCTTTCATTTTCATTGTCGGTTTTGTAGAATTTCCACGATGTGATCATTGCAAAATGCGAATGATAAATGCTTGCCATGAAATGCAATAATAGTGACCAAATAGCTGTCATGACAAATGAAATTAAAAATACCAGAAATAGAAAATGGGATTCCACTCCAGGGATTTGACGTATCCACGCGAATGGCAAAGTAAATCGTTTTTTTGACGGTAAATTCGAGTCCATTGAAGATTTCTGAAATGAACTCGGTCAAACATTTCATAATAATATGAAACTCTGAGTAGAGTAATCGGAGGTTGGTAGGATGACGTAATGATTCTTTAGATTTGTAGTCCCTCCTGTTAAAACTGTTCAAATCAAACAAACTATTACCATTCATGATTGATATAATAGAAAAAATTTACTTAATGCGATTTTATGTATTTATCCTAGTGTAATTTAACTCCAGAACACGCTACATTTTACTTAAGGAGGGATATGTACGTTTATTTGCGCTAACTGAGGCTTACAGGGGACATTTAAGGGGAAATAACAGCAATATTTGGAAAGACAATGGTTCAATTCAGGCCACCCGAAAATTATAATTCGAATTTTTAAGGGTAGTTTCAATTTTAAAAGTGTGGGGAAATGCGTAAAGAATGAAGTAATTTTTTAGACCCACGTATGCGATCATAGTTGCTAAAAGGGCCTACAGGTGCCCTTCAGAAGTTTTTCCACGTTTTTATGGACTCTTTCAAATTTTTCGAAAGTTTTTCAAAGTTTAGTTCTCGTCGCAGAAAGACTTTCAGGCTCAAATAAATGGGATATTATGAGACATAGAGTAAAATCATAGAAAATGGTATGTTAAAACACAGTAAAAAAAGGGGCAATGAGAATATTTCCAATATGGACGGTCTACACTCATCCATAACAAATTACGATACAAATTATTTATATCCGAAATTTGTTTAGTTACTCAAACGTTTGTTTAGTTATGAAATTAGGAGTATTATTAAGCCGGGTAGTACCCTACATTTATATTTATACGGTTTCAAGGCGTTGTGCACCCTATTGAAGAGATAATTGTTTAAAAAATAAAAAAAATATAAAATGATGGGTCAGATTGTTTTATCCCGATATGGGATTCTGTATACAAATGTTTTTTTACATCCTAGCATTTCACATTCCAAGTGTTAAAAATAAGTATTGCTTTACCTTAGTTCCCTCATCAAACTTGCTGCATTTATGAACATCACAAATACATGAATGAATAGCAAATAGATGTGTGCCTGTAAGCCGTACATTGTCTGCGTAAGAAATATTCCAAACATCACATATGCAATCCTCTCTGGGACTTCGGATAAATCAAGCCACTTCACGGGCGACGTGGGCCAATACGGTTTCCATAAGTACACCCCTAAAATAACAGTGGGCCAAAAAGCAGCACTGATAAGTAACATGCAAATAAAAATGTCTGAAAGCCCAAATATTTGTTTCCTTTTCTTCCATTGCGTTGCTATACAATAAAAGACAATAAATTAGTAACTCATCTTTATCCACATATTATTTATCCTTAGTATTTATTTAAAACCTTGAATATTTTGAAAACGATATATCATGTAATTAAATGACAACATGAACGTTTCCTTCCTCGTTAAACTTGCATATGTCAGAGTGAGGCCAATGCAGCATCCAAAAAAATATATGGTACACATAATAAATCCTAAATTATTATTTAGTTTCTTTTCGTACATCGATCGTATTCCCAGGTACAAAGTATAAAAGAACAGATTTGCGATGAATGAGAACCATTTGAATTTTGATAACTTTGATGTGGAAATAATAAGGCCATTGCCAGTGCCGTAGTTCCAGGAATAAGGTGACGCCCCAAGAAAATCACACCAGGCAATTATCACCCTCATTGCAAACAGTGAGAATGAAGTACCCATTTCAATTCTCATGCAACTCACTGATTGTATTTCTATACAAAAGTCTTTCCTCTTCTATTCAATTCTTAGACTAACTGTTTGAAGTGAATCGATTATAAAATACCTTCACAAATAAATGAATATTTACCGACATCTCCAATCAATGTTTAAAAGAGTACTGTCCCAAGAAAAATGGTTTGCAATAAAAACTATGACACGCGATACAGCAATAGTATCTACATTTTTAATCTCGGCCTCAAGGTTCATTACAAAAGTTGTTCGCTTATTATGTGGATAGATTATTCCACAAAGTAATGAAATAAGTAAAAGATGTATGCTTAGATGCATTTATGTTTATTTTACCATTGCAAAAAGCTGTTATTTAATCCTATTCAGGCGGGCACTTTTTGAACTGAAATAAACCGAGTACGGGTGCATTATGGCATACCCTAAACTACATGAGAACTTATACAGTAAGATATTTTATGTTGTTAACCTTCAGACTAGTGATGGGGTATGAACCATACCTCACCATGTTTTTTTCAAATACCTATATCAAAAACGGTAGACCCGATTGCATCAATCTCCTCAATCATCCTCAATCAATAAATTTCGGTCATTTTATTTTTCAAAATTTAAAAAAAAAACATTCACGTGTTTTTGAATGAATTTCAAAAACGTAAACGTGCCAAAACTAAGTTACTGGTTGGATTAGAAAAGTTGAAAAATCTTGAGTCTGTAAACTGAATTGATTTTTCTTAAATGTGATTTGAATGCAGGGTAGCATGGGCACAATCCAACCTCTCCCGGCCTGAATAGTGTTAAATCCTACTACTTTGAAACAGTTTTGCTATCTAAAAATATTTAAGTTGCCTTTAAAATAATAATTTGTCTCTATATCCCAACTTCAACAATTAAATATTTATTACTGCTTCTAAAACTATCTAAGTCATTTAGTTTTGCTGAGAATGCTTGTTTTGTATTTACTACCTCTAATAAAATATTCCAAATACCTACCGATTTAAATTAGCTCGTCTAAATATTATTATAGCTTGAAATTATTTTAACAACCCATGTTGTACGCACAATTTAATAGTATGGTGTAAAAATTACAAATTATTAAATCCAAGATATTGAAAAATGATACTGTATTATACTAGTGATGTCATAACGAAATTGGGTAAAACACTTTTCGTTACACATCGATAAAAGCTGATAATATATAATAATAGTACATCTGGCGTACATCCCTTGCAATTTATTGACAAAAGAATAGGGTTAAAACTGTATTTTAGTCATGTAGCGATGGTATGTATAAATGATGAATATGAATTAAATTAAATGATGTTATTAAACAAGGTAAAGAAAAGAAAGGAAAAACTTTCCGTTTCCCTTCTCAGCAAGAAGATTCAATGATACTCTCATAATGCTAGAGCTAGCTCAGTGTGTCAGAATGAAAGAATATACCAATAACCGAACATAACGAAACGCTTTTCCCTACGTTCAAGTACGTTCAACGTTTGTAGGTTACATTTAATTTATTTATGATGATAAACTAAGTCCAACACGGGGCTATATTTAATCCTTCAATGCCAACCTCTAATTTATTGGGACATATGCACAGTGGTTTTCTGTGAAACTAGCGTCGTAAATAGACCACTTTGATACTGTAAAATATTATGCAAATCATGCATAGGTACTGATGCTTGATGCAACGTCCTAAATTTAGCAACATCAAATTTTCTCTTAATATCATCATCGATGATGAAAGCATTATGTTGTAATTGTAATACGAACTGAAAATATTCACATATGATATACCGTACTTCACTCAAAAGACACCCCTGGGGTTATATGTTTTCGGGAAAGAATTTTAGGCAGGATATCTTGAATAGAAACCCAGTGGGCATGTATGTTGCCCATGTGGTTATAATTTTTGAATTCAATATTTTAATTTAATCAATATTCAATGGTCAATTTGTTATGTATGTATGTATTTCAGGCGCGTACCGAGGGGGGTTGATCAGGTTGCCCGGGCAACCCCTAGATTTTTGCAGTTACAATAGATATTATTGACATTTTGTGTAAAACACATGTAAAACACACTAAAATATACCATAGATACAGTTGGGCAACCCCCAAATTTCAATCCTAGGTACGCTACTGATGTATTTTGTATAATAATAATAATAATAATATTGTGTATGTCACGAAAAAAATATTCAATTAAAATTCATCAGATGGTTATACCATACCAACAGTTTGTGATGGAAACAGTCTTTTCCTGTAATACTGGACTTTTAAGGATTTTGCCATTTAGCAAGTGCAAAACCGGTACACTAATAATAATTTAGTGTAATGTACATTTAATTTGAACTTTAGGAAAAAAATTAATTTTATTCACAAAATAAAAAATATGCCATTAAAACAATTTTATTGTTAGTGCAATTATAGCTTTATACACAGACTCTACCGCAATTAGCATCGCAATCGTTCCTCTACTTGTAGAATGGAGAAATTCTAAAACTTGCGGGTTTACAAGAAAGTATAAACCTTCTCATTGTCTCTCTTTCAATTTTGTTTTCAATGCTGCAGAATTTCCACGAAGTGATCATTTCCAATTGTAAGCGATAAAACCAGGACAGACAATACAAAAAGCTTGACCAAAAATTGATCATGCAAATTGAAATTAGAAAAAAAATAATTAGTATATAAGATTCAAATCCAGAGGTGTGACGTATCCAAACAAAGTTGGAAAAGTAAATGATTCTTTTGACAGCTAACTGAAACGCACCGAAGATTTCCAAAACGAACTCGTTCAAACATTTTGCAAGTATGTGCAACTCTATATATAATACCCGGAGACTGGTGACTGGTAGGATGGCGCAGGGAGTCCTTCGATTTGTATTCCGCCATGTTGATACTAAAATCGAAATTAGTTTATTATTTTATAATTTGTATCATATTATATATTACATTATAATATTGTATTTGATATTTGTAATATATTCCGAATACAAGTATATCAACCTACCTTAATTCTCGCATCAAATGTGCCGCATAAACAAATATCACGAGTGCCTGAATGGCAACCATATACAAATGTGCCTGTAGACAGTACATTGTCCTCATCAGAAATATTCCAAATATCACAGTTACAAACTTTTCCGGAATTGTAGATACACCAACATGCTTAACTGTCCATACGGGCCAGTCCGGTTGCCATATATACATAGCTAAAGTTATATTCGACCAAAAAATCAAGTTACAAATTAAAATGCAAATTAAAAACTCTAGAGCGCCAATATTATTCTTCTTTTGCTTCCAAACAGTTGCTAGAAAACAAAAAATATTAATTAATTGATTATATCTTTATTTATTAGACGAATTTTATTAGCAATGGCGGAATTCCAACCTTGGATAATTCCAAAACGAGAAACCACATAATTCAACGACAGAGCATAAACTTCTTTGTTCTTTAGGCTGGCAATTATCAGAGTAAGTCCAAGGCAGCATAAGAAAAAGAATATTGTACATAAAGAGAATCCTAAATTATTCTTCAGCTTTTTTTCTAACACTGCTCGAATTGCCAGGTATACGATATAAAGGAAAAGACTTGCAACAAACGAGAACCATTTGAATTTTGCAAATTTGGAGGTGGAAATAATAATGGTTTTGCCAGTGGTGTAGTTCCAAGAGTAAGGAGATGCTCCAATGAAATCACACCAAACAACAATGGCCTTAATTCCAAAAAGTGCGAATGAAGAAACCATTTTAAGACTGCTTTATTTGGACTTCAATAAACTAAATAACAAATATTTTCCTCGTGTGTATAAAATATTACAACCGAAGGTTTCGTTTTACTAAAACATATCTATGGGATGTAAATTTGGAATGCATTTGTAAAGACAGCATTCCAATATGATTACTGCAATAAAAAAAAGCTTTTCAGAATTATATATGTGAAAAAGTATATGTGCAATTATTAGAGAATTTATATAAAACAGTTGTCCTTATTTTGACTTGATTGCTTGATTACCAAGTGAAGTGTCAGAACACATTGCAGGACTGCAATTTCTTGTCGCGTTGAAATAACATATCAATTAAATATCTAGATATATACTTATAATAATTGATAGTTGCATTGTAAAATCGCATTCATTAGTACAATTTGATAATATTCAATGTTACCCTTTTATACCTACGTAAATCCAAAGGAGATTTTTAAAATGGAATATCACGTTTGGATTTTTAATTTTCACACTTTTCTGTATATATGATCAGGCGCACAGTATATATGGCCAATGTAAATGCACTTTTGTTTAATTAAGTTTTTAAGTTCAGTTAATTTGCAACAGGTTTATACGATTCTGATTTATGATTATTTTAATTTCACACAAACGAAATGTCTGCTAGCAATTACTTTTTGAATATAAATATTTTGTCAATAATTGTATTTTGATTTTAATAGTAGTGTAATGTATACAATAACAATAAGTACATAAATATGAAGAAGAATAACAATGTAAAATTAGGCAAGTTGCTGAAATATTTTAGAGATAGATTTGGGAGGAGGCAAACTTAATATTTTTTGTACGGAGTATCCGGAGGGTAGGATTTTTTTTTCGTCGTTTCAAATGTATAAGATGTTAATCAAAACAATCATTATGCTCGGAGGGTACCAAACAATTTTTTGATCACAACCGCGCAAAATGGCTATTTTTCTTGAGTTTTGGACCCAGGGCTGAGAACCCCGCATTTAGAGCAAAATTTGGTGCACCTGGAAGCACCCAGGACCCTAAAACAAAAATTTCAACTCTAGTTAGAAATATCGTTAAAGAGTCAACTAATTTTGTCGTGTCGAGACAACTGTTTTGCTGTTACGATTGTCGACGATTTTGTTATAAATATACCGAAGTATTATTTTGTAATTAGTCGTATCATTGTTGCCATCGAACATATTTATTTGGAAGGGACGAACACATTTATTTGGGGAGACGAAACACTCGCCATCGGAATCCCGGTTATAAAATTGCCAATATACAACGTACCGCTATGAACGTTAAAAGGGCAAAACAATGTATATCTTCCTGAATTATTGATCGGAAATTTCAGTGTATTTTTCTAAATTGCCTGCTTTCAGGTCTCAAAAATTACAATCCTGAGTGGCAGTAAGCTTCATATTTTTCTCTGAAGCCATTAATTTAGCTATAATATCGGTCGACGATGATTTGATTGTAGGTTCAATTACGGTCACCAAGTTTTATTATTCCAGTTTAGGTTGATTTAAGCGACTTACCTTATTATTTTCCATGCAAGAGAATTAGCTTTTATGTAATGTGTTTTGTATTTGATTCATCCTAACGCTTAAAGTACTATGGATGTCCCATATGGTAGATTCAAATTTCCTAAGTTAGTAATTTAGAGACTGTGCATGTTGATGTTCCAAATTTCTGAATTTTTAAGTGGACTCTGTCTAATAGTTTTGGTTTCAACAAACATTCAATATTGTGACAAAAGGAAAATTAGTATTTCTTCAATTAAGATGCAATTACAGATTAGGAGACGGACCGTGTATTTGAGAAATTTAGAAAATGGTGTGTCGCTCGAGACACCCATATTTTTTAATACAGATAAAAATGCATAGTGGTTGTAGGGTTAAATTGGATATGCTCGAGATATATGTGTTTGTTGGACGGATTATAGCACCACGCGAAGACCTAACTATTCTGAGATAGAGCGGCTTAAAGCTGAAGT